>JAAALK010000158.1:0-59202 GCA_019279435.1 Zizania palustris | reverse complement strand
CCAGAGCAGAGGTATCCCAAGACTCACTCCACTGAGTCTTCCCAGGCCTGTCAGCCCAAAGATGGCAGTGATCCATGAACACCTAAAGCTCACCCAAGAAACCTGTCTGGGTTCCAAAGCCCAAACATCTCCACACTTCTCTTGACTCTCTTCCTAGACCTTCTCAGCCCAAGAGACAACACCTAACACCACCAAGCCCAAACATCCAAGCCTCAACCACAACCCCAAGAAGACCACCTATCATTGTGAATACTGTCAGAGAGACGGGCATCTTGCGGAGTTTTTTCTTCAGGAGGGAAGCGGGGTTGAGAGAGCAGAGAGAGCTCGTGGTGATCAGGAGCAGTTCTATCAGCAGGGTGGTAGACTGCGTGTTCCTCGACGCGGGGAGAGGCTGGAGGCCAGGCCGCGTCGTGTAGGTGGTGGTAGAGGAGACGACTTTCTTGCCCGTGCTCCAGTGTGGTGGTAACCGTTCCGGCAGAGTTCCAGGCCGTGTTGGCTACGGTCCTGGACCTCGTGGCCGTAGGGTTAGGCAGAACCGAGGACCGCGCCTTGAGGCCGTGTTTTGGTCCCAACTCTTTTGATGGTTTTCGCTTTCCATCTTTGAGCAGATGGCTCGACACTGGTTTAGCTCTTTTGCTAAACCTGGTGCCAGGGACCATTTGCTCCCACTTACAGCCACTGATTGTGCATGATCAGGGACTGGAGGATGTTTGGATCATGGACTCAGGATGTTACTCGCGACATGACGGGACATCGCAGATGGTTCTCCAGTCTCACTCCCCCGAGCTCCAAAGAGTACATCACGTTCGGGAACAGCGGTCAAGGGAAAGTAAGTGGCATAGGCTCAATTCGCATTTCAGATCATTTCTCTTTGAAGAATGTTGCTTTAGTTAAAAATTTGAACTTCAACTTGATTTCTGTTTCGCAACTTCTTGAGGATGGTTTCGAAGTGCGTTTTAAGAAGGGCAATTCATCTGTGGTTGATTCTAGAGAGTCTTTGATTTGCCAGATTTTACCATTCGGTAAAGTTTTTCGAATTGACTTCTCTAGTTCTTTTGGCCCTTCTCGCTGTTTGATTGATGGATCTTCTTCTGAGCTCTGGAAGTGGCATAGGAGGTTAGGTCACTTGAGTTTGATCTGCTAGTCAGGTTAAGCTCTATGGACCCTCATCCGAGGATTGCCCAAGCTTAAGATGGAGAAGGATCTAGTTTGTCATCCATGTCATCATGGGAAAATGGTTGCCGCTTCTCACTCACCTGTGACTCAGGTGATGACTTCATATCCGGCGAGCTTTTACACTTGGACACTGTTGGTCCAGCTCGGGTACGTTCAGTCGGTGGGAAGTGGTACGCACTTGTCATAGTTGACGACTTTTCTCGATTCTCGTGGGTTTTCTTTTTGGAGTCTAAGGAGGAAACGTTTCAGTTTGTTCATGACCTGATTTTGAAACCGAAGAATGAGAACAATGGTTGGATGCGAGCAATTCGCTCCGACAACGGCTTTGAGTTCAAGAACTCTCAGTTCGTCAGCTTCTGTAGTGATCAGGGTCTGGACCATTAGTTTTCTTCTCCTTACACTCCCCCACAGAAACGGCGTTGTGGAACGAAAGAACCGCACGCTAGTCGAGATAGCCAGGACGATGCTCGATGAGCACAGGACTCCTAGGCGTTTTTGGGCTAAAGCCATGAACACGGCTTGCTATCTGGCCAACCCGCATCTTTCTTAGAGCTTACCTTGGTAAGACATCATATGAAATGTGGTTTGGCAGACAGCCCAAGGTGAGCCACTTGCGAGCATTTGGCTGCAAGTGCTTTGTGCTCAAGAAGGGAGGGCATTTGGACAAGTTTGAGTCTCCGTTGCTGGGATGGTGTTTTTCTTGGTTATGCATTGCATTCTCGAGGCTTCCGTGTTTGGATCCTCGAATCCCAGCTGCTTGTCGAGACCTGTGAGGTTTCATTTGATGAGTCCTTGCCTTCTTTGACTCCTTCTTTTGAGCCTTCTGATGGTGAGCTCGGAGAGTCCATCTTCGAGGAAGATGATGACACTCCAGCCACTAATGAGGGTGGGCCGTCTGCACCCCCCGCAGAGCCCACACCTTCTGAGACTTCGACTGAGGATGAGGGTGGACCTCTGATCACTTCTTCCACTACGATCGAGCCCCCTTAGTCGAGTCCAGAGGTGCCAGCTGCTGACTCCGGTGAGGTGACTTCGGATCACCAGGGAACCCGAGCAGTTCAGCGTGATCACCCCTCAGAGCTCATCATTGGTGATTTGACTGAGAGAACTTTGCGTTCTTCAGCCTCTCTTGCTTTGTTTGCTGAATCTGCATTTGTTGCATCTTTTGAGCCCAGAGACGTTTCTCATGCTCTTTCTGATTCTAATTGGATTAATGCTATGCAAGAAGAGCTTGAGAACTTTGTTCGCAATCGGGTTTGGACACTAGTTGAGCCGCCACCTGGATGCAACCCCATAGGCACCAAGTGGGTATTCAAGAACAAACAAGGTGAAGATGGGGTTGTGGTGCGCAACAAGGCTCGACTAGTTGCCCAGGGTTATTGCCAGAAGGAAGGTATTGACTTTGAAGAAACCTTCGCTCCTGTTGCCCATCTTGAGTCCATTCGTATTCTTTTAGCTTTTGCCACTTCGAAGGGTTTTAAGCTTTTTCAAATGGACGTTAAGAGTGCTTTTCTGAACGGGTTCATAGAGGAGGAAGTTTATGTTAGGCAGCCCCCCGGCTTTGAGAACCCTAAGTTTCCTCGACATGTTTTTAAGTTGCACAAAGCTTTACACGGGTTGAAGCAAGCCCCCAGGGCTTGGTATGACCGTTTAAAGCAATTTTTGTTGGGGAAGGGCTTTGTGATGGGTTCTGTGGACAAAACTCCTCTTTTTTCTCAGAGTCGCTTCAGACTTCTTAGTTGCTCAAATTTATGTGGACGATATTATCTTTGGCGGTACTACTGATTCTCTCGTGTCCAAGTTTTCTGAGCAGATGCACAGCGAGTTTGAGATGAGCCTCATGGGTGAGCTCAAGTACTTCTTAGGGCTCCAGATCAAGCAGACCAAGGACGACACCTTCATCACCAAGGTAAGTACACTCGTGATATGTTAAAGAAATTTGACTTTGGTGGTGAATTGAAGCCGCAGATGACCCCGATGGGGACTTCTGGGGGTCTGGACAAGGATGAGAGCGGCGTCAAGGTCAATGAAAGGGAGTTTCGAGGGATGATCGGTTCGCTGTTGTACTTGACGGCAACAAGACCGGACATACAGTTCGCCGTGGGACTTTGCGCGCGTTTCCAGTCTTCACCACGCGCGTCTCATCGGCAGGCTATCAAGCGCTTCTTCAGGTATCTCACTTATGCGCCTGATCTTGGTCTTTTCTATTCAGCATCATCTTCTCTCGATTTATCTGGATTTTCGGATGCCGATTTTGGTGGGTGCCGGTTGGATTGCAAGTCGACTTCCGGTACTTGCCAGTTTCTTGGTTCTTCTCTTGTCTCTTGGTCTTCTCGAAAGCAATCTGGAGTTGCTCTTTCGACCACAGAGGCTGAGTACGTAGCTGCTGCTAGCTGCTGCTCACAGTTGGTTTGGATGATTTCTACTCTACGAGATTTTGGGTTGTTCTTTCCTACCAGAGTTCCTTTGTTTTGCGACAGCACCAGTGCAATTAGTGTAGGGAAAAACCCATGTCTCCATTCAAAAACCAAACACATTGATGTGCGCTTTCACTTCTTGCGGGATCAATATGAGAAAGGTGTCATTGACCTTGTTCATGTTGATACCTGTTGGACCGGAAACGGCGACCAGAGGGGGGGTGAATGGGAGCTTTTAAAATTTCGGGCTAAAAACTAGCCTTCGGTTCAGTTCTGTCTTCTGCGGAACAGGCTTCGAACACAACCTTCGAAGGTCTGGTTCGGAGGTACTTCGACAGCTCCGAACACAGGCTTCGCAGGAGCTAAAGTTCGAAGCCAAGAAGACTTCGCTCCACTCACAACCCTCGAAAATCTACTCTGCTAAGTCAGTGCAGGCTCCGCACACGGGGTGCTTTGAGCAGGCTTCGCACTTCACCCTTCGCACGTGTGGACAGCCCTCTGAGGACTTCGACCAAGTACTTGGCGGCAGCAACCGGTGCTGAGCTTCGTACACGAAGGTCTACACGCACACAAACAGACTTCGCTAAGGGCTTCGACACAGGAAGTAAACGGACTTCGAACAGGGCTTCGCTAGTAAGCTGTGAGGTCTAGCCTCAAGTTACACAGAGCGACAGCACACTAAAAACACACTTCGCAGAACAACACCCTTCGCCTAGACAGGCTTTGGTGCACTACAACTAGCGAGGTATGTAACGCGAGCACAAGCAAAAAGCACAAAGAAGCAGGGCTTCGCCGCTTGAACAAGGAACACAAATAGAATTGAACTCTGGATGAATACAGCGAGGTATGTGGCTACAGGAGCTCAACAGTAAATGCTCAAAAGTGTTAAATGTTACCTACCGAGCCCCCATATTTATAGCCCACAGTTCACCCAAAGGAAATGACTACACTACCCCTAGGGTTTACATTGATTTTGACTCTACAGAACTAAGGGGTACAAAAGGTAGTCCACCTTTATTCTGAAGGCTTCTCTGTCAGCTTTGCAGAGGGGACAATGTCAGCCTTTTACAGAACAGACAGTGTCAGCCTTTGCAGTCTTTGACCTTCTGGAACCTCCCTTCGCACGCGAGGGTGCGGTAGCTTCGGCGAGAAGCCTTGAGCCAGGTGGCCTTCGCTTCGCCGAAGATGGCCTTCGATACAGTGACGGTTTTGAGCCGAAGCCGTCAAAGCCCTTGGGCCTTCGCACCAACACCTCCGGAGTGGATCACCACGGCTTCGCAGCTTCACCCAGCTCGAACTCCGTCAGTCTGTGTACCGAAGCCATGCAGGCCGAAGCACTTCAAGTCAACCTTCCTCCGGAGCTAGCCTCGCTCCGAAGCCTTCCACCCTCCGAAGCCCCACCTTCGGAGTACCACCCTTCGAAGTCCCTCCTTCGTCCAAGGCCTCCGCATGAAGCATTCCATGAGCACTTTGTCGCAGTGTCTCACCCCGAGCACACTCCTCGACGAGCCTCACCCGGACCATGCCTTCGATGCGCCTCGACTTCTGAGACCTTCGTCGGGCACCTTCGAATGTCTCCCTTCGGAGCACACTTCGAATTCCTTGCCTCCGCAGAGGACTTGTTCCACCATGCTCCGAAGTCACTCCATCCGGAGTACCTTCGAAGTGCCTCACCTCCGAGGACTTTGTGTCGGAGCACCTTCAGTCGGAGCCACGCTCCGCACTCTCTGCCTTCACCTGGCACGCCTCGACCCGAGGACCGACCCGGACCACCTTCGCAGCCAATGTGACGGAGCTCCCCGCTCCCCTGGCATCAAGCCTCCCGCTTGACCCAGGTTCACCTGCTGCGAACCTTGTCCGTCGCCTCCAAAGCCCCTGCGCACCACAGTCAAACAGACAAGTGTATCCAGTACTCCGGAGACCTCTCTAGGTTAGCAACCTCCGGTACACACTCCGGTGTACCGCCCAAAGTACCGAAGCCTTCGGTACGAACCCAGTCATCGTGTACTGTCGGACCCCTCCGACAGGCACACTCCGCTGCAACAGCTGCAACAAGCAAACACCGAACACCCTCCGGTAAAACCACCTCCGAAACCCCTCCGGAGGTATTCGGAGGTCCAACCTCCGAACCCCCTTCGGAGGTACCCTTCGAACAGAGGGTAAAATCCTGTCAATCACTCATCACAAAACACCGAAACCAACCCTTGGTTTCTCAATACCCATCATCAGTTGGCTGATATTTTCACCAAACCCCTAGATCAGTCTACATTCGAGCGTTTACGAGGGGATTTGGGTGTTGTGTATCCTTTTTAGGATATTTTGCGTCAGTTTTCTTTCTTCTTTACTCTTTTCTTGAGTCTTTTTTTGTGTGTGTGTTCATTTCTTGCATATTCACATATCACACTTTTGAGCTTGCTTCTGTTATATGATTGAACTGCTTTACTTATTCTAGCTGGTACATGCTTTTGATTACTTGTCAATGATCATGTCTTGTCTCAGTTTGCTTGATAAGTCTGATATCTGTCATATGCATGGCTTTTTATGCTTCAAAATTGAAAAATGATCACCATTGCTTCTGATAACTAGCATGCGTAGGCTGAATGTTCTTGCTATCTGTTACATGCCTCGTAGCTAGTTCCTGACTTGGATGCAAATATGCAACTTGGACATCTGTATGCTTTAATCATGGAAATGTGCTATAAAATAATGAAAAACCAGAAAAATGAAAATTCCATGCCTTTTTATGCTTAAAATTGACAAGATCCAAGTGGGTTTGTCTTGTCGCATTGCATTGTTCTGGACTGCGTACCATAGCACTTTGGTATGAACTAGGACACTGTAGTGTATGCCAAGACCAATGTCTTAAGCTTCCGATGGTCCAGTTCTGGCCTAGGCTTGACTTGGTCGGTCAGCATAAGGTTTGACATGCAAATAACCCCTGGCAAAAATGAAAAAGGAAAAAGAAAAAGCTTGGAAATTGAAATAATAACAAGTTTGCTGAAGCACTTTGTTTTGGACAATGCTTATCTTGGTAGATATCAGTTAGCTTTTGCATCTCATGCTTTACCTTGCTTGTTTATTGGAACATGTGGTGATGTTTTTTTTTCAAAAACTGAAAAATGCGTGCAAATGACTTTCTTTAGATATCATCTGTTGCACTGATCATGCCATGTATCGTTACAGTATGTCTTTTGTTGTATCTGTTAGATGTTGTAATTGTAGTCAATCATATCTGAGAAGCATGCTTTCTACACTCCTTATGCACCCCAGTTGAATTCACTGCATATTTTGAGGGGGAGTTGCATTTCAGGGGGAGTCTGTGTCTCTATTGAGTGCTTGATGAGTTCACTTGTCAACAAGGGGGGAGAAAATTTGGGATCAGAGTTTAAAGGGGAGTTTTTACTCTGTTGATATCCTTGTTGTTCTGAAATCGCACTCATTTTTGAGCTTTTACGTTTTGGTTAACCATAATGACCACTTCTTGCTTTTGTTTGGCTTATTTTTTCTTCTTCTTTGTGTTCTTGTGTTTTGTTTTCGTGTTTCCACAATTGTTCGTAGGTGCTGAAGAGCTAAAAAAGAGGAGTGTTGACAATGCACTCATCAAGGGGGAGATTGAGGAGCCATGCTGAATAGCGTGGGCCTCATGGCTCCAGAAGTGACGAGTCATTGTCAACGATAGTCAAAGAGGACAGAAGAAGAAGAGATCTGCTGTTTTATGGGCCGCGTGTGACTCAGGTACACGGGCAGCGAGCGACTGTCGGGCAGAGGATGCTGCGAAGTCGGGCTGGCCCAATCCGGGTGCATGGGCCAGAAGCAGTAGAAGACCCACTGGGCTGTTGACCAGGGTTGACTCAGGTACACGGGCGGTGAGTGATTGCCGGGCTGAGAGAGCTGCAGAATCAGGCTGGCCCAATCCGGGTACCTGGTGCAAAGTCGGTGGAGGCTTTGTCAGTTTCGGTGCAAAACTGACAACCGTCGATCTTGTATCCGACTGTCCAGAAGAGAAGCCGTAGTCGCTACGAAAGCTTAGCTTCTGGATAAGTCATCTGTAACTCTAGGCCCACAGTCAGTCAGTCGTGTCTGTAAAAATACCTAAGGGCAGTAGAGTCTTTTCCTTTATTCTTGCGTCTGTAAAAACCCTAAGGGGCTGGTAGAATATTCGTAGTGTTGGGCAGCCTATAAATAGGGCCCCAATCCCTAGGGTTTGGACTACCCTTTTAGAAATCACTTTTTCAATTATCCCTTGGGTCATTTTGTTCCTGCGTGCTTTTTCTCTCTCCCTGTGTGCGCCGCCAGGCAACCTCTTGTTCTTCCTGAGATTCATTTGGCTCTTTACTGTTTGGAAGCTTTTATTCCTATTGATTCTCATGCGCAGCACTTCATTTATGGTTCTGTTGGTTTGGTTTGCACACAACTAATTTATTCCTAAGCAGAAGCTTCTATGTGGCTTTTGTTTGTTCATCACAAGAGTACTAGTTCTTGTGGCTGGTAGCAAGTAGTACTACTTTCCTGTAGCTACAGTATGCTAGTACTTTAGCCTTGCTTTTCCTGTGTTGCTTTTTGATCGAGTTGGCAGGGCCAAAGTCCCTTTTCTTGTGTGAAGTCCAACTCTGTGAAGCAGACTTCAAATCTGCAAGCTTCGAATCTGCAGGCTTTGAATCAGCAGACTTCGAATCAGCAGACTTCGAATCTGCAAGCTTCGAATCTGCAGGCTTCGAATCAGCAGACTTCGAATCAGCAGACTTCGAATCTGCAGGCTTCGAATCTGCAGCCTTCGAATCAGCAGACTTCGAATCAGCAGACTTCGAATCTGCAAGCTTCGAATCTGCAGGCTTCGAATCAGTAGACTTCGAATCAGCAGACTTCGAATCTGCAAGCTTCGAATCTGCAGACTTCGAATCAGCAGACTTCGAATCAGCAGCCTTCGAATCTGCATACTTCGAATCTGCAGGCTTCAAATCTGCAGGCTTCGAATCTGCATACTTCGAATCTGCATACTTCGAATCTGCAACCTTCGAATCTGCAACCTCCGAATCTGCAACCTTCGAATCTGCAACCTCCGAATCTGCAACCTTCGAATCTGCAACCTTCAAATCTGCAACCTCCGAATCTGCAACCTTCGAATCTGCAACCTCTGAATCAGCAGACTTCAAATCTGCAGACTTAGTCAATCTGTTCTCGCTTTGTTGTTTAGTTTTCTTTTTAAATGCGTTGGGTTTTGGGAGCAGGCCATTGATTCAAAAGAATTTTTAGGCGCCCATTCACCCCCCTCTGGTCGCTACTTTCGGTCCTACACCCGCAATATCAGCAGTAATAACAAGTGGGTCTGCATGCGGGAATTTAATGCCAGCTGCATCCTCCGCGGAAAAGGATATCGGTACATGAGACCACTTCGGCATAGCAGCTGCAGATGACGAAGTCCCAATATGGCCCACTTCTCTGACGTAGTCTCTTCGCTGTCTTTTTGACATGCTTCCGAGGGTACCTCCTCTGGAGATGGGGAGGACTACTATTTTCCCTTCGGAGGTGGCATAACATTGGCCACTGGAGGGTGTCTTGCGGCTTCAAAGTTTTCTATCCGCGCCACAGCCTGGACCGGCTCCGGGCGCGCTGCAGCTGGAACTCGGTCGGTAGTACCTCGACCCGAAGTTCTTTCTAGATATTCTCCTCTTAGAGTGAGTATAGCCTTGCAAGTATCAGTTGCATGGCTTCGATTTTCACCATGAATGCAGCAGAAAAGGGTCTGGCCTTTGCCAGCCGTTTTCCCTGGCGGCCTCCAGCCGCTGACCTTGTTCCCCGAAGGCTGTGGAGCTCTCTGTGTGAACTTTTGTGGGGGTGCAATGTTCAAGACTTCAGAACGAGGGTGCTTTTGCCCCCTTCTCCGATCATGTTGAACTTCGAAGACTGGTTCTTATGGCTGCACCGAAGTTTTTGCTTCTACTTTTACTTCCTGCAATATGGATGGAGTAGCTGCAGTTCTTCGAAGCCAACCCTCTTCCGACCTCGCATATTCCTCGAAGTATGACATCAGCTGAGAAACCGAGGATATGCTTTTCCGATGAAGCTTATCCAGGAGGCCTTGATGAGTGACACCTTCCCGAGCTGCATCAACTACCAAAGATGTAGACAACCCTCTGATCTGCGACTTCGTATGAGCGAAGCGCTTGAAATATTGCCTCAATGTCTCTTCAGGGAGCTGCTTCACCTGGAAAAGGCTTCCCGTTGACATTGGAGGCACGAAGGTGCCTTGAAAATTGCTTACGAACTTCTTCTTCAGCTGCCCCCATGAATTAATTGATCATGGCTTCAAAGACCAGAACCACCTTAATGCCACTCCTTGAAGAGCTAAGGGGAAGCACTTTGCCATGGTATCTCGAACTCCTCCGCTAGCTTCAATTGCTAGTGCATAAGAACGGACAAACTCTCCGAGATCTTCATCTCCAGCATACTTACAGAGCTTTGAAGTCTTAAACTTCGGATCAAAGCGAACTTTCTGCAGCTCAGGATGCAGCGGAGATTCAGTATTGAAGGAGGCGTTCTCTGGGCTTCAGGATAAACGGGTTCGTCATCTTCGGGCACTTCTGGAACAGTTGGGATGGCTTGAGAGCGAAGCCTGTTCGCGGCTTCTTGCCGCCATCTTGCTACTTCAGCTTGGAGGCTGGCCATTTGAGTGGCCATATCTCCAAGATTGTCTTCATCTCCTCCGGAAGGGTCTTCCGGGTCTTGAGAACCAAGGGGATCAGTTCGAAGTGGGATTGAAGGTGGAAGAGGGACTCCGGGTGGTCGAAGTATAGAAGGAGTTGGCGGAGGAACTCCGTATGTTCGAGGGATGGAAACTCCTTCCGGAGTTTGAGGCGGAGGGAATGTCGAAGGCCCTCCGACCTCAACCGTGTCGGATGGTGCCTCTCCGGAGATCTGAGAGGACCTCCAAACAGGGTTACGAGGTGCGCTCCGCTTAGGAGGCATGATGTAAGAAGTTGGTAGAGAACGAAGTTTCTCGGAATAAGTTCCCCACGGACGGCGCCAACTATTGGCGTAAAAGATTACGCTAACAGGTTTCTGTAGGATAGAAACTAACAAACGAAGTGTTTGCGAAGTGAACTGTTCTAAGCCTCTGAAAGGATAACAACTTAGAATAGCTCGAATGTGTGTATTGAATAACTTGTATTTGGTCCTTATTACAGGGTTAAACGGGGGGTATTTATAGGCCCAAACATTATGGAAAAGACCTATTTACCCCTCTGTTACAACCGACATAGTGGAAGCTATTCGGTATCCTTGATAGCGCTAAAATGGTAAAAGACTAATCTAATAAGAAAAAAGATAAGTCTTACATCTTAGCTGGCAAAAAAGATCTCAAAGAGCATTAGTTCGAAGATATACTCCGAACCAATGCCTATCTTCGTACTTCGAGCTTGACTCAGTACATCTTCGAAGATAAACGTCTGGAAACCTTCGAATCCATTATCTGCCTTTGTGCTGTTACGGCAATAACCCTGAGGATGGAATATTTCCCCCCAACACCTATTATATGCAAACTCAATATGAGGTAGACACTCTTCCCAGAGCTTCAAGTTGGTTTTCAAAACAGCCCTCAACATGGTGGACAATGTACGGTTGACGACCTCCGTTTGCCCATCCGTTTAGGGGTGACAAGTAGTAGAAAACAGCAGCTTCGTCCCTAGCTTATGCCACAACGTCCTCCAAAAATGACTTAAGAATTTAGCATCACGATCTGAAACGATGGTATTAGGAACTCCATGCAAGCGTACGACCTCTCTAAAAAACAAATCAGCAACATTGGTAGCGTCGTCGCTCTTGTGACAAGGTATAAAATGCGCCATTTTAGAGAACCGATCTACCACCACAAAAATACTATCTCTCCCCCTCCTAGTTCTAGGTAATCCTAAGGTACACTAGGAACGGGCAGAGGCATATAAAGACCATGTGGGTTTAGACGGGACTTAGCTTTATTGCAAGTAGTGCATCGTGCCACATAGCGCTTGTTGGCGTAAAAGATTACGCTAACAGGTTTCTGTAGAAAAGAAACTAACAAACGAAGTGTTTGCGAAGAGAACTGTTCTAAGCCTCTGAAATGATAACAACTTAGAATAGTTCGAATGTGTGTATTGAATAACTTGTATTCGGTCCCTATTACAGGGTGAAATGGGGGGTATTTATAGGCTTATATATTAAGGAAAAGACCTATTTACCCCTCTATTACAACCGACATAGTGGAAACTATTCGGTACCCTTGATAGGGCTAAAATGGTAAAAGACTAATCTAATGATATAATAGATAAATCTTCCATCTTAGCTGGCAGTAAAGATCTCGAAAATCCTTAGTTCGAAGATGTACTCCGAACCATGCCTATCTTCGTGCTTCGAGCTTAACTCAGGATATCTTCGAAGATGAACGTCTGGGAACCTTCGAATCCGCTATCTGCCTTTATGCTGTTTTGGCAATAACCCCGAAGATGAGATATTTTCCCCCAACAGTAGCCCCTCGAATACGCTTCTCCGTTTAACCTGTAATGTTAGGAAAGCAGTATACGGAAGGAAAAAATAACCAGACATAGGGGTTATTAGATTTCAATTCATCTCCGAAATGTACGAAGATATAAACTCTGAATCAGTCTTAAGATAATTACTTTTCGAACTATCTTAGAACCGACTTAGGAAGTCTGAAAGTCTTTTGGACTTAGAGGAAATAGCCGTTAGCTTTCTGTTCCTAACGGAAACCATAAAAAGCGTTAATTTCGGAGAAAAGTAACGGCGGGAATGCGAAACGGCATGGACTAACGGTAACAATGTAAAGTTTAGGCTATAAATAGATGGCCTAGAACTTACCCAGTTACCTTTTCACTGCTTTCTCGCAATCAAAAACCTTTCGAGCCCTTTGAGTTCTTTGAGCCCTAGCCTCCATTTCCTCCAAAGCAACCCAGCGGCTGCAATGGTGAAGACCAAGGGTTCTGGAGCCCCGTCGGCCTTGGCTCGGCAGCAAGCGGTTGCGGCAGCAGCGGCTGCGACATTGGCGACAGCGCCTCCGACATCTGCAGCAACATCCATGGCAGCAGGAGGGAGAAATCCCCAAAACATCGATGATCAAAGTCTCTGCCCGCCCTCAACGAAGTATCTGGACCAGTCTTTCCAACTGGGATCTTCTACCTGCAAGAGGGAATCACTAGCAATTGCAGTAGAAGGAAAGATTAGTACCGGAGTGATGATTCGCAAGCCCGGAAAAGAACTTATTTCGTCACCAAGGCCCGGAGAAGTGGTTGTCTTCGAAGCCTTCTTCGAAGCCGGCTTGGGCCTCCCAACAGTTGACTTCCTGGCGGAGGTACTCGATTTATTCCATGTCACCCTCCCTCAATTATCTCCGAACGCAGAAGCTAGACTGGCTATCTTCGAATGGGCATTGAGAGCCGAAGGTTGCGAAGGGAGGGCAGAGATCTTCGCTGCGCTACACAGGGCTTCATGCCAACCTAAAACCTTCGTAGGCCCCGGAGGTGAAAAAGTAGTGGTATCCTTCGGAAGCATTAATTTTAGGCTTCGGGATGAATATGCCCTGCAATTCCCTGCTAAGGCCATCAATGCAAGATGGTACACTGACTGGGTTATGAGGTGGTTCTATGCCGAAGTTGGGGCGAGTAATCCTCTGGCCGAACCTCTGAAAGAAATTCAATTCCGGAAAGAAGCCTTAGTGCATCCCGGCCAAGGTCAGCTCGAAGCTCGCCTCAATCTACTTTAGAGGGTCAGCCGGAGGTTGAGTATGCGAGACTTAGCCGAAGAGTTCCTCGGGTTACAAATTTCTCCACTGATGGCCAACTGGCCTATCATCTTCGAAGAGGATTCGGAAGGCGGTCTCCGGAAGATCACCTTGACTTCGAGCCCTGCAGGTAACTTCGAAGACAACATGTATTATGCATATTCATTCGAAGAAAAACTAACTTGATTTATTTATATTTTTTTTAGCTTCTTCAGCCCCTGTTACTTCGGAACAAATAGTAAGGGCTTCGGAGAAGATTTTGGGCGCTCCAACTCCGACAGAAAAAGAATGGAGAATCAAGCTAGTCGGGAGTTGGGAGAGATTTAATAGAGTATGGGGAATGCTGGAAATCACTCCGCCCCCTTTGATGGATTGGGTGCCTTCGGAGAAAGGGCCCAAGAAGAGGAAAGCCGAAGCTGGAACTTCGAGCTCCGCAAAGACTCCGGTGAAGAAGGTGGCTCGGAAGCCAAAAAATCTTGCACCTTCGAATCCTGCACCTTCGAGCTCAAGGGCTTCAATTTCCGACTCCCAAGAGGAAGAAACGAGATTGCTTGTGCGTCTAATAGAAGAAGATAAAACTCGAAGGACTGCACAAGCCGAAGTATCTGTGAACGTGCCGGAGTCCCAAGACAATCTCGATCAACCAAGGACTTTGGTAGTTCAGGAAGATGTATCTCAGGACGAAGTTCCTGTGAATGAGAGTGGGGTCGAAGTCACTATAGCTTCGATTCCCGAAGAAGCAACGAAGACTGCTCAGGATGATGCTCCTGCAGTCCAAGACTTAACGGCTGATTCGGATGAAGAACTAGCCTTCGATCCACCACACAGTCCGACGATGACTCCTCTGCAAAATGTCGAAGGTAGACTTCGAATAACTTTTTCATGTTTATTTGTATATTTATACAGTGTATAATACTTTTCATTATTTTTATAGAGTCCACTCCTATGGAAGAAGTCCGACAGGAAGAAATAATTCCTGGACCTTCGACAACTTCGGAGCCAGCCCAAAGAGTTACTCAAATGGGACCTGGAAGAGGCAAAAGACATATAGAGCCCCTCCCTGCTGTGAGTTCCGGATCAACTCCGTCTGATTCAACAGACGAGAGCCAATCTTCCGGGGAGGGCCAGTCTCCAGTGGCTCCGAAGACCACAGGCCAAAGCTCCGGTCCTTCGCTGAATGAAGATAACCAACAGGCAATAAGCATGCTCCCCTTGCTAGCTCCTTTCTTAGGGCAAACAACTGGTCTTCGGACTTTGCTCGAACCTTTGGATCGAGCTAGCCGTGACATAGGGGAGACCAATTTAGTAGCCATTTTGAGCAAGGCGGATAGGATGGAGCTTAATGCTGCTATTGAACGTGCAGCCTATCAGGTACGGAGCATCTGCGAAATATCATAAAATTCATCTACAAATAATTATTTACCTTAGTTTTTATTTTTGCAGCAAACTGTCTTGGCTCGAGCTGCGAATATATGCAATGACGAAGAGATCGCTCGCCTTCGGGAGGAAAATAGTGTCCTTCAAAGGAATTTTAACATCTCCGAAAGTCGAGTGTCTCAAATGGAGAATATAGTGTCAACAGAGCAAAGGGCCAGGCAAAGTTTGGAGGCTGCTAATAAAGAGCTCGAAGCAGAAAGAATTGTGCTTCGAGCGGAAGTTGAAAAGCTGCGGGCGGAGCACGCTACTGCGGGGTCCGAGCTCGTCCGACTCCAAGAGGAAGCTAGCCAGCTGTTAAACCAAAAGAATATTTTGACCACTGAAAATGCTAGACTTTCTGGGGTTTTGGGCGAAGTCACTTCGATGAAGGACGCGTTGAACGAAGACGAGCTGAAGTCCGAAAAGGTGGCTGTGGAAGTTATGAATCAGTTGTTAGATGTCCTGGAGTACTTCAGTACTACTGGGATACTTCCTTCTGACGATAACATCACTCTTCTGCGCCGGTTAAAAAGGATCCAAGGAGTGGCGAAGCAGATGAAGACAGCGGGCATTAGATACGGAGAACTCTCCGGACAAGTGTCTGCTGTTGGCCTACTTCGCTACTACGAAGATCTGGGCCGCTCGATAACTCCGGACACAGGAGGGGGCCCAATCACCTTCGATGACGAGCGACTTCTAAAACCTTCCGAAGGTGTGGCTGCTGCCTAGCGAGCCTTCCAAACTTCATGGAGAGCCGAGGGTCGTTCCGCGATCAAGGCTTGGATCGATGAAGGCCAACGCCAGAAGCAAGTTCGGACCCAAGCTTCGAGCAGTCAACCTCCTCCGAACCCGCAGGTTTAGAAATACCTTAGGATTTTTGGCCATGTAAATCTTTATGCTTATAAACATTTATCAATGAAAATCTTGTTTGTCATATTTTTAGGCTTCGCCTCTTACAGAAGATATCGAAGTGTTAGACCTTAACGACGAAGTTCGCTCATTATGGACCACCTTCGATCTTCTTAAAGCTTATAAACGTCCTCGATTTCTAATTCCTCGAGATGACTCCGGTGTAATTGCACCCGAAGTAATCAAAGATATACTGTCTTATATTAAAGAGGAAGAAAAAGAGGTTAACATAAACACTTCGTCTTCTGAAGACGTTATATGGTCTGAAGACGAAGATGAAGCTCAAAATAAAAAGCCTGAAGAACTTGGAAGCTGGGAAAGGAGCCCCGAACGGCTTCGAACTTGGGCCGAGCTTCAACAAGAACAGAAGGATTTTAGAGCTTCGAAGGGGGGCAAGAGAGTTAAACGCAAAGTTATTAGAACTCCCGGTGCTGGAACTAGTCGTTCCACCCCTAGCTCTAGGGACCGAAGAGGTCTTCGATTCCTTCTTGGTATAGATACCAATTTTTCATAATGTAATCTGTAAACACATTTGTTTGAATAATGAATACCGATTTAAAATTGTCTCCATATTTACTAGCCCCTCTTTGGGTATAAGCAACTTCAAACTATATTCAAAGATGGTTATGCGCAAAGAAAAAACTTCGGATTACAATTTTTTGGGGGTTCGGAGCCCCTCTGTAATTTAAAGATCTTTTAAAATCTTATAAAATTTCTTCGACTATTTTTAGTCGGAAAGATGGCAACTTAGTAGCTTTGTTTTTGAAAGAAATCACTTGAGATAACTTTCAAGATACCTTAGTATCTTAGATAATTTTTCACTTTGGACTGTGTCAACAGGCATTCGAAGCTCATGGCTCAAATTCTGTTTTGCTTTAGCCACCTTCGGCTTATTTTTGCGATCTCTGTCGAACCAATGGTTCGGAGTTTGCAATGGTCTCTTTGGACTCTTTTTACGGATGTCTACGAGCCAATGGCTTGGACTCCGTATATTTTGGCCACCTTCGGCTCTTTTTTGCGGAAGTCTACCAGCCAATGGCTTGGACTTCGCAGGTTTTGGCCACCTTCGGCTCTTTTTACGGAAGTCTACCAGCCAATGGCTTGGACTCCACAGGTTTTGGCCACCTTCGGCTCTTTTTACGGAAGTCTACCAGCCAATGGCTTGGACTCTGTATGATGTGGTTTTGGGCTCTTTTACGGATGCCTACAAGCCGGTGGCTTGGGCTCCGGATTATGTCAGCCCCCACGTCGGAAGCTTCGAACCAATGGTTCGAAGTCCGAAAATACAACCCAGCTTCATGACACTTCCCTCTCGGTCGACCCCGCGGTTCCAGTGCGTCCACTCGGAAGTTGGAAGTCTATGAGGGGAAGGCACTATCAGGATCATATGCTTTATTAATTTAGAAGATGATTACAAGCGAATTACAAGGAGCCTTATGCGAAGTATCGCTTTAGGTGCTCCGCATGCCAAGTATGTGCTAACTCTTCACCTTCTAAATTAGCTAACTTAAAAGAGCTAGGGCGTCCTGAACGGACAATTAGGTATGGACCTTCCCATTTATTCCCTAACTTCCCTGGTGCTATAATGCTTCGTAGAACAAGATGACCCGGTCTTAGTTCATTGAGCTTAACCTTCGGGTCAAACCAAGCCTTCGTTTGCTGATGATACTTTGATAAATTCGCCACAGCTCGAAGTCTTGTTTCTTCAGATAAATCTAGCGAAGCTTGCCTTTCTTCTTCAATCTCCGGTTCGGTGCTGTGAAATGATCCTCCTTTGAGCTCCGTTGGAGTCATAGCTTCATCTCCGAATAGTAGTCTGAATGGAGTAAAACCTGTGGACCTTGTTTACGTAGTCCGAATGGACCACAAAATCTTCGGAAGCTCTTCGGTCCACAGTCCCTTTGCTAATCCTACTATCCTTTGATTTAGCCCTGACAAAATATTTCCATTGGCTCGCTCTACGGCTCCATTAGACTGAGGATGTCTTACTGCAGCAAAACATAACTGAATGCCTAGATCTTCGCAAAACTTCCTGGAGGGTTCTGCGTCGAACTGTGTTCCATTATCAACTGTAAGTTGTCTAGGCACTCCGAACCGGCAGATGATGTTCTTCCAAAAGAATTTCTGTACATTGTTCGAAGTGATAGCTGTTAAGGGTTCTGCTTCTACCCACTTGGAAAAATACTCAATAGCTACCACTGCAAACTTCAGATTTCCCTTGGCTACTGGAAAGGGACCAATTAAATCCATACCCCATCTGGCCATAGGCCATACCGGAGCAATGACTTGAAGAGCTGTTGGTGGGCGATGACTCCGTCGACCCATCCACTGGCATCCTTGACAAGTGCGGACTAAGCTCTCTGCATCAGCTGTTATTGTAGGCCAGTAAAGCCCCTGGCGAAGTGTTTTTCCTGCCAAAGCTCTAGGGGCTAAATGGCTACCACAAAGGCCTTCATGAATTTCTCGAAGAATTTCTTGGCCTTCGGCTTGAGATATACATCGGAGTAGAGGGGAACATACTCCGGCCTTGTATAAAATACCGTTGATTATTTGATAATTTCTGGCTCTAAGCTTTAATCTTGACAGCTGTGGCTCTTCGGGCAAATTTGTTCCTCCCTGTAAAAGTTCCATGATTGAATTTTTCCAATCTGCACTAGGAATGCAAAGAATCTCTGCAGAGGGAATTTGTGGCACCGAAGGTATATTGAGCTCCTCATAGAAAGCTTCTTCGGGCACATCCACAGCTCCAGCTGCAGCTTTTGCTAAGATGTCCGCTTGCACATTTTCTGCTCTTGGTATACTCCGAATGGAAATACCCTTGAAGTGTGCTTCGATTTTACGGATTTCTTCTAAGTACTTTGCAAGCTGTGGATGCCGAACTTGGAAACTTTTATCCACGTGCCCTGCTACTATCTGAGAATCTGTCTTTATAATAATTCTTGTAGCTCCTAGAGCACGTGCTTTTCGGAGTCCCAATAAAATCCCTTCATACTCCGCTATATTATTGGTAGACTTAAAGATGAGTCTTGCGGAGTACATTGCCCTTTGCCCTGAAGGTGAAATTAACACTGCTCCGACGCCTGCTCCGGATGCTTGGAAAGCCCCATCGGAATAAACAGTCCAAACTCCGTCACTTGACTTCTCCGGAACCAAATTTGCAGGCGGAGTCCATTCTGCCACAAAATCTGCTAAGACTTGCGATTTGATTGCTGTCCTTGCGAGGAAAGATATGCCGAAGGGTGCTAGCTCAACTGCCCACTTTCCAATCCTTCCAGTGGAATCCTTACTTCGAAGCATATCTCCTAAAGGATACGAAGTTGGTACAATTACATTGTGTGCCAAAAAATAATGTCTTAATTTCCTCGAAGCCATTATCAGAGCATAAACGAACTTCTCAAGTTCGGAATATCTTGTCTTCGCTCCTGATAACGCTTCGGATACAAAATAAACAGGATTTTGGACCAACTTCCCATTGAAATCCACTTCTCTGACAAGAACTGCACTGACAGCAGAACCTGTAGCTGCAAGGTAAAGGAGTAGGGTTTCGTCCGTAGTAGGCACCGTGAGTGTAGCAAGATTACTGAGATACTCTTTAATACCTTCGAAGCTTTTCTGACACTCCGGTGTCCATGCAAAATCTTCAGACCCTTTCAATGCTTTAAATATAGGCAAGCTCCTCTCCGCAGACCTTGATAAAAACCTTCTAAGTGCTGCCAGACGCCTAGTCAGCTTTTGCACTTGCTTTAAATTTTCAGGAGGAGCCATCTTCTGTAGCGCAGTTATTTGAGTAGGGCTAGCTTCAATTCCCCTGCTTGAAACTAAATACCCTAACAACTTTCCAGCCTTAGCTCCGAAGATACATTTTTCGGGGTTAAGACGGATCCCACATGCCCGAAGGCTATTGGATGTTTCTGCTAAGTCTAGGCTATGTTGGTGCTTTAAAGCACTCTTTATTACAATATCATCCATATAGGCCTCCACATTGCGACCTAGTTGATGACCTAGAGCATTAGCAACTAACCTCGAAAAAGTAGCCCCGGCATTTCTTAAGCCGAAGGGCATTCTTACATAACAGAAGACTCCCGAAGGAGTTACGAAGCTTGTCTTGATCTCATCTTCGCGCTTCAACCATATTTGATGATAACCAGAATACGCGTCAAGGAAGCTTAATAACTCCGAACCTGCGGTGGAGTCAACCAATTGATCAATTCGGGGCAAGGGGTAGGGGTCACGAGGGCAAGCTTTATTCAAGGATGTGAAATCAATGCACATGCGCCACTTCCCGAAAGACTTCTTTCTGACGAAGACTGGGTTGGCTAACCATTCTGTGTGAGCCACTTCTCTGATAATCCCAGCCTTCAATAATTTCTCAACTTCGTCCTTAGCTAGAGCAGCTCTTTCTGCATACATTTTCCGGAGTCCTTGCCGAACAGGTCGGGCCTTCGGGTTTACAAGTAAACTATGTTCAATGATATCCCGATCAACTCTGGTGATATCTTCGTCAGACCAGGCGAAGACATCCAAATTCTCTTCCACGACCTTTTCCAAGGAGGTTGCAACTTCTGGAGGTAAATCTTTACCAAATTGAAATGTATATTCTTTGCCATCTTTAACAATGACCTTCGCTGCAATCTCCCCTTCAGGACTTGGTCTTGGAAAAGATTTCTTTGAAGCTTCGGAAGGAGCTGAAAAAATTTCTTCGTTATCTTGTACATTGTTTACTTGTCTTGGATCAAGAGGGGGACCATGACCATATTCCGCCCTCCGAGCAATGGCTTGATCTCCGAAGACTGTAAGGATTCCTGCTTGTGTGGGCATCTTCATGCACAAATAATTGTGATGCGCCACAGCTCCGAACTGGTTTAGCATGCCTCTTCCGAAGATGACATTATAGGCATACGGGGCATCTACAACATCGAAGATTACTTCTTCAGTTCGAGCCAACAAACCTTCTTCGAAGGTAACTTCCAGGCCTATTTGACCAAGTGCATCAAGCGGAGGTCCTGCGAAGCCTTGCAAACGACGAGCCGCTTGAAGGAGATGCTTCCTGGAGATGCACAATTGATCGAAGGCTTGAACAAAAATGATATCTGCCGAACTACCTCCGTCAATCAACACCCTTCAACTTCAGTGCCCGCAATATCAGCAGTGATAACAAGTGGATCTGCATGCGGGAACTTAATGCCAGCTGCATCCTCCGCAGAAAAGGATATCGGCACATGAGACCACTCCGGCATTGTGGCTGCAGACGACGAAGTCCCAATATGGCCTACTTCTCTGACGTAGTCTCTTCGCTGTCTTTTCGACATGCTTCCGAGGGTACCTCCTCCGGAGATTGGGAGGACTACTCTTTTCCCTCGGTCTTGGCCTTCCTCTTGCTTCGGAGGTGGCATAACATTGGCCACTGGAGGGTGTCTTGCAGCATCAAAGTTTTCTATCCGTGCCACAGCCTGGACCGGCTCTGGGCGCGTTGCAGCTGGAACTCGGTCGGTAGTACCTCGACTCGAAGTTCTTTCTAGATACTCTCCCCTTAGGGTAAGTATAGCCTTGCAAGTATCGGTTGCATGGCTTCGATTTTCTCCATGAATGCAGCAGAAAAGGGTCTGGCCCTTGCCAGCCGTTTTCCCTGGCGGCCTCCAGCCGCTGGTCTTGTTCCCCGTAGACTGTGGAGCTCTTTGTGTAAACTTCTGTGGGGGTGCAATATTCATGACTTCAGAACGAGGGTGCTTTTGCCCTCTTCTCCGATCATGTTGAACTTCGAAGACTGGTTCTTGCAGCTGTGCCGAAGTTTTCACTTCTACTTTAACTTCTTGCAATATGGACGAAGTAGCGGCAGTCCTTCGGAGCCAACCCTCTTCTGACCTCGCATACTCCTCGAAGTATGACATCAACTGAGATACCGAGGAGATGCTTTTCCGATAAAGCTTATCCAGGAGGCCTTGATGAGTGACGCCTTCCCAAGCTGCATCAACTACCGAAGATGCAGACAACCCCCGAATTTGCGACTTCGTATGAGCGAAGCGCTTAAAATATTGCCTCAATGTCTCTCCGGGGAGCTGTTTCACCTGGAAGAGGCTTCCTGTTGACATGGGAGGCACGAAGGTGCCTTGAAATTGCTTATAAACTTCTTCTTCAGCTGCGCCCATGAATTAATTGATCCTGTCCTCAAAGACCAGAACCACCTTAATGCCACTCCTCCGCTGGCTTCAATTGCTAGGGCATAAGAACGAATGAACTCTCCGGGATCTTCATCTCCGGCATACATACAGAGCTTCGATGTTTTGAACTTTGGATCAAAGCAAACTTTCTGCAGCTCAGGATGCAGCGGAGATTCATTATCGAAGGAGGCGTTCTCCGGGGCTTCGGGATAATCGGGTTCATCATCTTCGGGCACTTCTGGGATAGTTCGGATGGCTTGAGAGCGAAGCCTGTTCGCAGCTTCCTGTCGCCACCTTGCTACCTCAGCTTTAAGGTTGGCAATTTGAGTGGCCATATCTCCAAGATTGTCTTTATCTCCTCCGGAAGGATCTTCCGGGTCTTGAGAACTAGTAGGATCAGTTCGAATTGGAATGGAAGGTGGAGGAGGGACTCTGAGTGGTCGAAGGATAGAAGGGGTTGGCGGAGAAGCTTCGTATGTTCGAGGGATGGAAGCCCCTTCTGGAGTTTGTGGAGGGAATGTCGAAGGCCCTCCGACTTCAACCGTGTCGAATGGTATCTCTCCGGAGATCCGAGAAGACCTCCGAATGGGATTGCGGGGTGCGCTCCACTTAGGAGGCATGATGAAAGAAGTTAGTAGAGAACGAAGTTTTTTGGACTAAGTTCCCCACGGACAGCGCCAACTGTTGGCGTAAAAGATTACGCTAACAGGTTTCTGTAGAAAAGAAACTAACAAACGAAGTGTTTGCGAAGAGAACTGTTCTAAGCCTCCGAAAGGATAACAACTTAGAATAGTTCGAATGTGTGTATTGAATAACTTGTATTCGGTCCCTATTACAGGGTGAAATGGGGGGTATTTATAGGCTTATATATTAAGGAAAAGACCTATTTACCCCTCTATTACAACCGACATAGTGGAAACTATTTGGTACCCTTGATAGGGCTAAAATGGTAAAAGACTAATCTAATGATATAATAGATAAATCTTCCATCTTAGCTGGCAGTAAAGATCTCGAAAAGCCTTAGTTCGAAGATGTACTCCGAACCAATGCCTATCTTCGTGCTTCGAGCTTGACTCAGGGTATCTTCGAAGATGAACATCTGGGAACCTTCGAATCCGCTATCTGCCTTTATGCTGTTTTGGCAATAACCCCGAAGATGAGATATTTTCCCCCAACAGCGCTCAACATCTCGTCTCATCCTAGGCCAATAGAAGTGTGTGGACAGCCCATCTTCGGTTTTCTTTGATCCAAAATGACCCATCAAACCACCACTGTGTGCTTCCTGCAATAATAACAAGCGAAGAGAGCTAGCCGGCACGCATAACTTGTTAGCACGAAAAAGATATCCATTATTCAGCACATATTTGTTCCAAGCACGGTCATTTGTACAAATTGCAAAAGCATCTTTGAAGTCCAAATCAGTAGCATACATGTCCTTCAATGTTTCTAAACCAAAGATCTTATAATCAAGTTGAGAAAGCAATGTATAACGTCTAGATAAAGCATCAGCCATCACATTATCTTTCCCTTTCTTATGCTTAATGATATATGGAAAAGTCTCAATAAATTCTACCCATTTAGCATGTCGTTTATTCAGATTTGCTTGACTATGTATATGCTTCAATGCTTCATGATCCGAATGAATAATAAACTCCTTAGGCAAAAGGTAATGTTGCCAAGTTTCAAGCACACGCACTAAGGCATATAATTCCTTATCATAGGTAGAATAATTCAACTGTGGACCATGTAATTTCTCACTAAAATAGGCCACGGGTTTACCTCCTTGTAGCAGCACACCTCATATTCCAAAACCACTAGCATCACATTCTAACTCAAAAGGCTTACTGAAGTCGGGTAGCTGAACTAGAGGTGCATGTGTAAGGCGATCCTTGAGTGTGGCAAAAGCTTGTTCTTGTGCTGGTTCCCAAGTAAAAGTAACTCCCTTCTTGGTCAACTTATGCAAAGGACCGGCTATGGTGCTGAAATCTTTCACAAAACGCCGGTAGAAACCTACAAGACTAAGAAAACTACGTACCTGTGTGATAGTTTGGGGTTGCGGCCAGCTGTTGATTGCTTCTACCTTTGCCGCATCAACCTCAATACCCTGTGACGTGACAACATATCCAAGAAACACAACTCGATCCGTGCAAAACGTGCATTTCTCAATGTTACCAAACATTCTAGCCTCACGGAGGACAGAAAAAACAGCACGTAGGTGTTCAACATGTTCAGTGAGAGACTTGCTATAAACCAAGATATCATCAAAGTATACAACCACAAAGTGTCCTATAAAGTGCCGTAGGACTTCATTCATCAAGCGCATGAAGGTACTAGGTGCATTATTAAGTCCAAAAGGCATGACAAGCCACTCATATAATCCAAACTTTGTTTTAAAAGCAGTTTTCCATTCATCACCTAGTTTCATGCGAATTTGGTGGTAGCCACTACGGATATCGATCTTAGTAAAGATAATGGCACCACTAAGCTCATCAAGCATGTCATCCAATCTAGAAATAGGGTGTCGATATCGAATGGTGATATTATTAATAGCACGACAATCAACACACATGCGCCAACTACCATCTTTCTTAGGCACCAAAAGAATGGGTACTGCACAAGGACTAAGGCTTTCACGGACGTACCCACGATCAAGAAGGTCCTGTACTTGGCGCTCAATTTCTTTTGTCTCCTCTTGATTGGTGTGATACGCTGCACGATTAGGAAGAGATGCTCCCGGGATCAAATCAATTTGGTGCTCGATGCCGCGTATCGGTGGCAGCCCGAGTGGTATCTCAACAGGAAAAACATCGTTAAACTCCTGCAAAAGGTCAGTGACTGCAACAGGAACAGAGCTAGGAATGTTCACAAGTGAAAACAGCACGTTTGTGCAAATCAAGCCATATATCATGGGAGTATCATCACAAATTTCAGCAAGGTCAGTTTTAGTTGCAAGCATGACACGTCCTTTCAGATTAATAACTTGTGATGAAGAAGGAGAAGCAAATTTATCTTTCTGTTGCCTCGAAAGCGTTTTGGCTACATGCTGATTTTCAGAAGGTTGTTTGCTCTTTTGTGCGTCCCTAGCATGTTTTTCTTGTTCAAATTTCACAATTTCAGCAGGAGTCATAGGAAGCAATGTAACTTTCTTTCCTTTATACATAAATGTGTACTTATTGCTCCTACCATGGTGTGTAGCATCAGTATCATACTCCCAAGGTCTACCAAGTAACAGAGAACATGCTTGCATTGGTACTACATCAAAATCAGCAACTCCGAAGTATGTACCAATGGAAAATTTGATGTGAGCATTTGTGTTTGAGGAGCCATGCTGAATAGCGTGGGCCTCATGGCTCTAGAAGTGATGAGTCATTGTCAACGATAGTCAACAAGGACTGAAGAAGAGAAGAGATCTGCTGTTTCATGGGCCGTGTGTGACTCAGGTACACGGGCAGCGAGCGACTGTCGGGCAGAGGAGGCTGCGAAGTCGGGCTGGCCCAATCCGGGTGCATGGGCCAGAAGCAGTAGAAGACCCACTGGGCTGTTGACCAGGACTGACTCAGGTACACGGGCGGTGAGCGATTGCCGGGCTAAGAGAGCTGCGGAGTCGGGCCGGCCCAATCCGGGTACCTGGTGCAAAGCTGGTGGAGGCTTTGTCAGTTTCGGCGTAAAACTGACAACCGTTGATTCTGTATCCGACTGTCCAGAAGAGTAGCTTCAGGATATGTCATCTGTTACTCTAGGCCCACAGTCAGTCAGTTGTGTCTGTAAAAATACCTAAGGGCAGTAGAGTCTTTTTCTGTATTTTTGAGTCTGTAAAACCCTAAGGGGCTGGTAGAATATTCCTAGTGTTGGGCTGCCTATAAATAGCACCCCAATCCCTTGGATTATTTTCACTCAAATCTCTTGGATGCTTTAATGCTTAGGTCCCTGGTGAATTTATTGCTTGCATTTTGTTCGGTTTGGGGAGTTATTGCCTTACCTACGGGCTGCTGAATTTATTCTTGAAGAGAAGCTTCTTCGGCTGGGAGTGTTCTTCACGGTGGTAGTACTAGTTCTTGCTGTTGCAAGTAGTACTGCTTTACCGTAGCTACAGTGTTCGGCTGCAGCTTTTTCACCTTCTATCCCCCAGCTTTTTGATCGAAGCTGACAGTCTCTTTTGCCTTTTTCCTGGTGTGTCTGGCGAAGCTCGGTTCCGTGCGAAGCCCCTCAACTCCATGAGACAGGCTTCGATCGAACCTCGTTAAAGGCTTCGCTTAGACTTCGAACTTCGGTCTTTGTGTCTGGCTTGCTAGATTCGAAGCTCCTCCTGTATGGACAGCATCGCATACTTCGAACTAGCATACTCCGAATCTATCTGTTCGAAGTACACACTTCATTAGGTTTCGGAGTTGGGTTCGAAGCTTGTCTGTTCTGATAGACTTCGCTTAGATTTCTTCGTGGCGTGTCTGCCTTCGTTTCTCCTCCCGAAGTTTTACTTTTCGAAGATAGAGTGTAGGCTTCGGACTTGTTTTTCTGTCACGTGACAGACTTCGCTTCTACGTTTCGAAGGTTGTCTGTTTGTGTGTTCGAAGCTTTGTGTTCGAAGGTTCGTGTTCGAAGGTTTAGCTTCGAGGCTTTCGGTTCGAAGTACTTTCGAAGTCTTGTCTTCGAAGTGCATACTTCGAAGCAAGCTTCGGCACTGTTTTTACTTCGCTCCGAAGCTCGTGAGTCGAAGCTGTGTGCGAAGACTTGTCTTCAAAGTGCATACTTCGAACCAAGCTCCGGCACTGTTTCTTTTCTTCGCTCCGAAGTACTCTTCGCTTCTTACCACTTCGAACTAGGCTAGACAGTGTCACCTTCGGCTTTTCGGACAGACTCAGTCACCATCCTCCGAAGCAGACTTCGACGTGCGAAGGGGGCTTCGCCAAGTACCGAACAGGAGACAACGTTGGACAGTAACTTCTCTTTTCACGTTATACATACTTAGATTATTTCATTGAGAAGTATAGGCCTGTTACAACTTGTTTATCTGCCTAGTTGCACCACTTTAGTTTTACACTGTTTATCATCAGATGCTTCTAGGTTAGAAACCTTTTAGACTTAGGCCTTCTGTTTATTTTCTGCTGCGTAGTATTTTTTGAGGTGCGTTGGGTATTGGGAACAGGCCATTAATTCGAAAGAATTTTTTAAGGCGCCCATTCACCCCCCCTCTGGTCGCTACTTTCGGTCCTACAGTGTTACCTTGACCTTACCGCTATTGTTGAACCATTGCACATGGTAAGGGTGTGGATGCGCACGTGTGGGAAGTTGAAGCTTCGTTACCATGTCGTGGCTCACCAAATTGTTGCAACTACCGCTGTCGATGATGACACGTACACGGCGATCATTGACGATGAAGAAGGTCTGAAACAGATTATTCCGTTGTGCCCGATCGTCCTGCTCCATGTGAGTGCTCAAGACACGTTGTACAATAAGTGCTTCATGGTCGGCAGAGGCATCCGGCGCAAAAACAGCGTCATCGTCGGATGTATCGTCATCTCCTGCAATGTTAGCAGCAAGTGCATATTCATCTTCAACATCACTAGCACTTACGTAGCCGCCGTCTTCCGTAGCGATATAAGCCCGCTGACTAGGGCAGTCCTTCATAACGTGGCCGAATCCTTTGCATCTGTGACACTGGATCGCTGCAGAACGTGCAGTAGAGGCTGCCGAGGAGGTGGGCTTGGCTGGCGCCTTGGATGCTGCAGCCTTGGAGCTCTCAGCCTAGGCTGTAGATGTAGAAGGTGCTGATGTAGCCATCGGTCGAGAAGGTGGTGGTCGTGGTGGTCGTTGCTGGTGCCCACTTGAGCGTGAAGTAGCACCACCAATGTTGGTCCTCATGCTGCGTTGTGGTTGTTGGTGACCCTGCAATTCTTTTTCTGCAAGCATAGCAAGGTGGAAAAGACGAGTGATAGTATTGTATTCTTTATAATCAATGATATCCTGAATTTCACGTCTTAAACCACCATAAAAACGGGCCATTTTATCCTCATTGTCCTCCTCAATTTCAGCACGCATGCAACCTATTTGCAACTCCTGATAATACTCCTCTACCGATTTATTTCCTTGGTTTAGGCGCTGCAATTTTTTCTCAAATCACGTTTATATGAAGGAGGGACCCATCTACCACGCATTTGCCATTTTAACATACCCCAATTTTGTGGTTCATTGCCAACCTGAACTATTCCAGTCCACCAAAGAAGAGCATATCCAGTGAAGTCACTAGTAGCTAAGCGCACGCGGTGGATAGCATGAACCATGTGTGCATTAAATTTTTGTTCGACTGACATCTCCCAATCTAAATATGCATCTGGATCATAGGTGCCAGCAAAATGAGGTACTGAAAATTTTACCTTGGAGTAGGGATCATTGTTCCCGCGGTTGCCATGGTTACCTCGTGGGTGGCGGTTGCGGTGGCCGCCCATACCTTTATGATTGAACTGAAAGGGATGACGTGCAACCTCGTCAGGGTCAATGCCATTGTTTCCGGCATAGGATAGGTCGTCTTCCTCCTTAACATGGTCATCTTCCTCCTCAACATGGTCGTCGTCGACTTGTGCAGCAGGCAAGCCTGTTTCTAAGGCAGTCATCCGGTCCACTAGGTCAGCCACCGTACGCGCGAGACGTTCGATGGAATGTTGGGTATGCCGCTGAGACTCTAGTAGAGCACGTCGTGAGACACAGTCATTAAAATCAGATGGAGGGGTACCGCTGTTATCTGCCATGTTAGTGAAAAGACAAAACAACAAAGAATAATCCTTATGGAAAACAGCTAGGTGGGGTGGTGGGTGTGTGGTGGAAGCAATCCGTGAAGAGCCTTACCCACGCTTGCAAGAAATGAACCTGTCTTGACCAAGAGAAAGGTGTAGCTTGGAAGGCAAAGTGAGTAGCAAGGATTAGCGATAGTAATAACAGTTAAACCAAGTTCAATAAGTGTTCCCTAGTACTCGTCAAGTTGCTGGCCTTAGTTCTCCCAATGTGAAAATTCAAGCAATAGAGGGAAACTATGTGCCCAAAACTCAAGTGGAGGCAATAATAGGCCAAATTCAGCTCTTTGTCGCTGCCGTTGATCGGACAAGGGATCGGACAAGAGATCGGACAAGGGATCGGACAAGCAGAATCTGCCGCTGCCGCTGATCGGACAAGGGATCGGACAAGAGATCGGACAAGGGATCGGACAAGAGATCGGACAAGCAATCGACAGGACCAGTTCTCTTTTTTTTTCCCTTTTTCACTCTATTTTTTTTGAACAAGGATGACCAGAGATGCATCCACAAAAATTGGCACCTACAACTGAGGTGGGATGTGGTTCACAGAAATTCAACAAGTTCACTGAACGGCGAGCAAAAACTTTGACAAATTTTTTTCATTATCTTCCTGATTTTTTTTGGCGATTCAAATGAAGGCTAACAGGGGAACCGTAGGGTACCCCCCCCCAAATTGGGTCAAGAATATGCTCAAAACATTTCAGATTTTTCTGCCAAACGAGCGAAAAGTTATGCTTGTTTTACCGAAGGGGGATCACAAAGAGTCGATGTGGAAAACGAGTAGGGCTGTGGAGGGGGGTTTTTCGGGTGGGGAATTTTTTGAGACACGAGACCAATTACTACTCAAACGACACAAAGAGATTACTAAACCAGCAACAAGACTCGACCAAGAACACAAACTCAACAAGGTTAAAAACTGAAATTAAAATCGCAAGGCAAAAAGGGGTTTTCGGTGGGATTTTTTTTGTGAGGGTTTTCTGGACTCTCGGTAAAAATAAAAGCAGATCGAGATTACCTAACGGGAAATCTGTGCTCTGATACCAACTAATGGGGGATTGGTCCCGATCTTCCACTAGGTAAAGGATAACTTGGATTGGAGGAGAATCTCGACGTTGACGATCCAAGGCTCCGGTCCGGCGGATCAAAACCTTGCAATCGCTACACCACCGTCTCCGTTGGTTATCAACCACGCAGGGCGCGATTGACCTCGCCACGAAGGCTACTTCCTGCAAGTGAACACAAGAACACAAGCAAGAACAGGAAGGATACAAGTCGAATGCCAAATCACAGATAAACTATGAAGAGGAGAGGTTTCATAAACGCTGATGCAGCAGCCAATCGGTCCGATGCAGGAGCGGGATCTAAACACACAAGTATAGATGCAAACAAAGCAAAACCTAACCCTAAAGGCGGCTGGCGTGAGTATATAAGGCGTGGGCAGCCTGTAGAAGACGTACAGACTCGTACTTATGGGCTAGAAGACGTACAAACTCGGACTATGGGCCAACACGGCCCAATTCTGTCACGCAGGACTGTTTCAAACACACAGGTCGACTCGATAATCCAAATGAGACGAAACCAACGGCACACGATCCGTCTTCTCCTCAGCTTTCCAAAAAGTCCAAGAACGCGCCAATCGGACTTCGTATGAGGAAGTTATGTCCATTTTGGTGCATGGTGGTCGATGTAGTCCGAACCAGCGAATTCTTGACTTCAACTCCAACTCTTCTATTCCATCTCCCATGTTCCTAAGCAACAAAATATCACTAGTATTCAGTAGCATCCCGTCCAAACAAATATTAACATAGTTGCTAAGGAAAGAATTAACCTTATGGTTCAAGCGACGGGCACGGGCGCGTGTGATTGGTCCTTGTAATTGAATTGTAGGTGGAGGCTCCATGTGTGTATCATGTGAAGTGATGTCCTCATCACTAGGGCACGTCCTTGGTCCGAGTGACATCATTGGAGATGCACATCTTGGTCAGGAATGCTTCAACACCGCGTGTATGCGGTGGAGCTCCATCCTAGGGATCTCAACCCTGTTGTGCAAATAAAAAAAGTAGTGTAGAAGAAATTCTTGTATTTGTACATCTCATGGAAATGTAATAAAAATTCCTTCATTGTTAAGTCTTGTTATCTATTCGACTGTAAGAAGTATTTAACATTGACTTCATTTGATATAGCCTAGGTCTGTATAGCATAGGGAACTTAGGCCGCATGCACGCTGTTTTGCACCATTAGCGTCATGAGTAGCCAAATGCAAATTGCAGTAGTCGAGATGAAGATAGGAAAAATGCTTATAATAGCCCTCGAGTAGGCATCCGACTTTAATAATGACTATGCCAGAGCGAATCATGAATACTATAGTTAGAGTAGTCGCTCGCAACTAGCCAAGTGAAAAGCAAGCCCACCAAATGAACTTAGAAAGTTCTGGGGCAAGCTCCTGACCACCTCGGCGTAGCTCGGGTTCACTTAGCACAGGGATTTTAACCGCGTACATGAACTCAAAACCATCTATGCTACGCTCAGTCAAGAGATGATGCTAACACTCACAACGAGTGTGAATCATCGAGGGAATCAAGAAGAACCAGCAATGGTTGGGTCATAGTGGGTCATGAACACGCAGTCAAAGTGGAAAGTTTTCCGGGAAGCCAACAGTAGCGGGGTCAGAGCGGATCATGACCACTTGGCTAGATCAGTGGCATTCAGGCGAACCAACAATAGCCAAGTCAGAGCCGATCATGACTGTTTGGCTAGAGTGGAGACATTTTAGGTATTCGTGCCTAGGATGGAATAATATCCAATGAAGCAAATATTTTTATTATTAAATAATATCAAAGACTTATCTTGCTTAAGGATAAAAACATCTGAGATGCTCGATATTCTAGAAATTCACCAACTACTGGCCATCTTCATACATTAGGCGATATGATACCGGACAAGTGACTTCAGCGATGACGAAGGGTCCTTCCGAAGGAGCCGAAAGCTTGTGGGAGCTGACCGCCGACTGGACTCGATGGAGGACCAAATCCTGATCTAGAAAGAAGGATGATGTACATTCCGATCATGATACTTTTGCAGACCTTGCTGGTACCGAACGGTCTAAATCAAAGCGGCCAGTTAGGCCTCCTCGAGACTATCAATGTCTTCTTCTCAAGTTTGTTCGGCGGCACCTTCTTCATACCGGAGAACTCTCAGACTTTCAGGCAACATGTCCACTGATAGAACGACCTTTGATCCATAGACCAGAAAAAGGGAGTTCGGCCGATGGCCCTGCTAGGCTAGGTGTGAAGCCCCCAAAGAATGGTAGGTAACTCTTTCATCCAACGACCACCATAATTGTGAAGAGGATCGAACCCTCTTGCTTTTTGCCCTTGTAGAATTATTCCGTTGGCCCGCTCGACCTGCCCATTGGATCTTGGGTGTGCAACTGATGCATACTTGACCTCAATGCACCAATTTTCATAGAATTCCTAGAAATCATTGCCTGTGAATTTGGTCTTGAGATCTGTGATGATCTGGTTCGAGTCTCCGAATCGGTAAATTATGCTTTCAATGAATTCTATGGTCTTCTTTGTAGTACTTGTCTTCAGTAGCATCACTTCAATCCACTTGGTGAACTTGTCAATATCCACGAAAATATGATCATACCCTTGGGGAGCCTTTGGTAATGGTCAGACCATATCCAACCCCCAACATGTAAATGGCCAAGCAGATGGAATGGTCTGGAGATCTTGGGAATGGATATAATGTTGATTGGTGAAGAATTGGCAATCTTTGCAGCTACGAACTAATTGGCGAGGATCTAGATTAGTAGTCAGCCAATAAAATCTGGCTCTAAATGCTTTGACAACTAGTGTACATGCTCCATCTGAAGGAACAGTGCCCAAGAAAATTCCAGTTGGACCAGAAGTTCCAATTTGGAATCAGAAGTTCCGATTATTTTCTGAAATGGAAACAAAGAGCTCAAATCGGAAGTTCCGATATGGTATCGGAAGTTTTGATAATTTATGGTTTGCGAAACCGAGAGCTCAAATCGAAAGTTTCTATATGGTAACAGAAGTTTCAATAATTTCTAATTAGATTCAGATATTTAAAATTGAAGTACCGATGTGTATCAGGAAAAATTGCACTTATCAAAAGTTCTGATAGGAGGTATCGGAAGTTCCAATGCTACCTACAATTGGAGTCCGAGAGTATTGATCGAAAGTTTTGATATTGAATCGGAAGTTCCGATGCAGGCTTAACAGATTGGATTTATTGGGTCTCGAATCGGTTATAACCGATTTTTTCTGTTTTGAATTGTTGGAGACCATGGGCTCTCACCTCTATATAAAGAGAGGAGGTCTTGGATAACAAGCAATTGATAGTTTGACCTAGCCACCAAGAACTCCTCTCCTCCCTTTCTTGATTTCAAAAGTTGAGATTAAGGAGTCTCTCTTTTGTCATGAGCGGTGCTAGCACACCGTCGTGCGAAGGATCCCATCCCTGGACTTGTGGATACCATGGAGGTGTTGCTCCCATAGCGACGCTCGTGGACTTCTTCACGTGAACAACTATGTCATCTTTGTCGATTGGATCACTGGAGAATAGCCGGAGCGAGGTGAGGATAAGTGAGGACACACATCCCCGAAATCTTCTTCCGCTTGACCTAGTGCGTCTTGTGCTAGAAGGTACCGATCTATGATCCCGCAAGCACATGGTTCTTGGGCTTGTGGCAAATTTTTTGAAATTCCAGCTAGTGTAGCTTCCCCATTCCCCAACTGTGGTATCAGAGCCTACGTTCTTAGTGTTTGATCTGGATCCCTCATGTATGGTGATATTTGGTGGAAAAACAGATTAAATTTGTATTTTGTCCACAGAAAATTGGAAGTTCTGATGCCAGATTGGAAGTTTCGATGCTTGTCAGATCGGAAGTTTCCATGCTAGATCGGAAGTTCTGATATTGAATACGATCCAATATAGAGAGCAATTTTGCTAATCGGAGTTCCGATATTGATCATATGTTCTGGTGGATCGAAAGTTCCGATGGTGGATCAGAAGTTCCGATATCAGTTTTTAATCGATACAGAGAGCATTATTGCAGTCGGAAGTACCGATTTGGAATTGGAAGTCTCGATCCAGTTCAGTCACTTTTAGATTCTTCGCCTAACTTTCTTTTGCAAAGAATGTTGTGACTGGCATGGCCTTGATAAATGTGATGTATGAAATGCATGCAATGAATGAAAATTTAAATATGGCATGCGTGTCATTAATATTTACAACCAAGGCTGGTGTACATTTGCAACCTACGAGTCGAGAATTGATGCTTCGGCTCATGTAACTAGTATGAGTGCTATAGTTATAGATTAGTATAGTTCTTGGAGGCCAGAAGCACACACTCAATGAAGAGGTCCATGGAGATGTAGATTGCCATGTGAAGAGGGCCATGCTATGTCACAATTAATGTTGTTGCCTGTGATGCTTTCTTATGTTCTTGTTATACTATTCTTGCATGTTTCATGCGCGGTAGGGACGTAACCTTGCTAGAATAGTTTTCCCTCAGAAAATTAAGTATTGATGCTCTTTCCAATAGGTTCACCCACCAAGGATCTCGATCATCGATAGTGGGTCTGCCAAAGCAGGGTTCTATCTTTTATCTTGACTAGTTAGGGCGGAAGTCGGACATCTGCACGCATAGTATTGGTTTGCTTAATGGGGTTATCAAAATGGTTTTGGGCCTTGGGGCATAGAGTTGGCATAGAGCATTGGATGCTTCTCCAATGACAAGAGTCACATACGATGTGATTAGCAAAGCATTGCTTACCTATGTCACCTAGCTTCTAGTAGTGATGCCAAATCTCACTAAGAGTTTGAATATGGATCTTGCGCCACAATTAGTCATTAGAGGGAAAGTGACTTTTTTAAAATAGTGAATCATATTTTATTGGATAGAGGATAAATATTTCATAGTGCTGAACCTTGCATTTAATCTTTGTAGAATATGAAACCAACTATTTAGAACATTTTACTCTTTATTTTACGATCGATTCTTTTTGGAACATTTTTATTGATATGTTTAGAAACTTGAGATGTGTTCTCAAGCAAAAGGAAAAATAAAATGTTCTAGAGGAGTCCCATCATGATGAACTAGTTGATGGGAGGGCTTGTGAGAATCACTCGAATGAGTCACTTAATGTAAGTTGTCTCATACATGCATGTTTGTCCTCTGAGCTTTGGAAGCAAGATGAGAACAAGAATATCCATAATATGATTATGGGACACCGAGGCATTTTTGAGATCCAAGCTCAGGCAAAGAGGTATGGTACATCAGTGCCCTTGTTTTCCTATCAAACTAGTCAATGGTTCAGGAATTGAAAATTGTACTTCTTCTTATACTTCAAGTATAAATGTTATTGAAATTAATCTTGCTACTTGTCTAAATGATTCATGGGTATTTGATACTGGGTCGATGATTCATACTTGCAAATCATTGCAAGGACTGAGTAGGTTAAGAAAGTGTGCAGTAGGTAAACTGAATATTCGCGTCGGCAATGGTGCAAAGGTTGCAGCATTGGTCAATGTCGTTTATTCTTTGTCACTACCCTCAGTATTAGTTCTAGAATTGAATAATTGTTATTCTGTTCCAGCATTGGGCAGAAACATTATCTCTTCTTCATGTTTATAAGAATAAGGTTTTGAATTCATAATAAAGAACAAGTATTGTTCAATATTTTCGAATGGCTTGCTTTATGGTGTTTGTCCATTAGTCAATGTATTATATATTCTGAGTCTTCATGATGCACACATTTATAACATTAGTAATAACAAACAACGACACAATGATTTGAATCCTACCTACATCTAGCATTGTTGTTTGCACCATATAAATGAGAAGCGCGTGCAGAAGCTCCATAGTGATTGTTGATGGCGAAAAAGGCATTAATGGTTAAGATTGTCAAACTATCAATTTTTGTAATTTGGGCCGAAAATACACATGTCCCGGGTTGGGCCGAAGCCTACAGGGCCGAAGGTCCACTAGGCTATGGGCTTCAGAAGCTTCCAGCAGGCCCCACAGCCTTCGGCCTGAATGCCTTCGGAGGCCCACTCTGCCAAAGCTTTGGCCCGAGGAGCAGGCTTTGGCGGGCCTGGCCTAAGGCCCACTTCGGGAGGGTTAGAGATCTGAGTCCGATTTTGACTAAGTCTTTTCACGTGTGATCAAAGCGAATCCTACTAGATTAGGCTTAAAGATTAGAAGTCTAGCCCCTATAAATATAAGGGTGAGGCCGGTTCATTAATCCCCAACAAAAAATCAACCATAAAGCCCTCGCTTTGAATCGTACTTTACTTTACCTTTATTTTTTGTATTCTTCATGGGGTTGCCTGGAAGCCCTCCGACAGCCACTTCAGAATAGTGGTAATCCTTGTTTCTTCGCTTGTGAAGTATCCGTTAATCTACGTAATAGATTGCTATCGCCTTGTTACTTCGCATGTGAAGTGTCCGCTAATCTACATAACAGATTGCTACCTTCGCTCCTAGTGCAACACTTAGTAGAATTCGGTCCTCAAGCCGAATTGGTACATCAAATCTACTCTGTTGCAGGTTTTCAACGTTTGGAGCTACTTCACCAGAGGAGTCCAGAGCTGAGAGATCAGTTTCAGCAGCTACCAGAGCACCCTTCGGTAAGACTGCTGCCTCGACCTCCCGTGTCAGACCGTCATGCTATTGTCGGTATGGCCAAGTCTCGCACGCCAGCATGCTTCACCGACAGACTTCGTCACGACAGGCTTCGCCACGCCCATACTCCGCTTCAGACGAAGTCACGCTCGTGCGCTGCGCTTAAGTCATTATTCTGTATCGGAAACTTCACGCCGAACCCCGCTGTTCGGATGTGCTTGTCATGGCTAGATCTGTTCGGAGTCCATCTCCGGCCAGATCAATTCGAACGCCGAAGGCACCCTTCGGCGGAACACTTCGCACCAGACGCTGAAGGTACACTTCAACGACACCCTTCGCACCATACTTCAAATCAGTTAGGCTCCATCTGGTTTCTGACTTGTTCTATTTAAAACGTTTCTTTCGGCTAATTGGGTTATATCTGTGTGATCAGATTACCTGGCTACTCCACCCCCTTACCACGGTTAAGGGTAGTCGGAACGCGACGTCGGTGTTGTGTAATGGTTAGGCTTGTCCCTAAGTATCCACAAACTTTTGGATCGTCGAACTGACCCAAGAGCGAGGCACATTTCTGTGTCAACACACTTTTTGGCGACTCTGCTAGGGACAAGCTACGCCAACATGACGGGTACATCTACATCGACCGCCAGTACATCAGCAACGACTACTACGTATACACTGCCGACGGACACCATGGGAGGCGTGGATATCGACAACCACAACATCACGATGCCTACTCTTGAAGATATTCCCACAAAAGACCGATTAGAGATCGAGGCAAAGATGAAGGCGCTCCAAGACATGATTCTTGGGAGCTACGTCAAGACTTGCGCGGGCTTCATCAAGCGTGACATCGTCATCTCTGACCTTGCTCGGATCCAGGTAACACCCATATCGCCTCGTTTATCTTCTTTAGAGATTGAGCAAAAGATAGCCACTTCGGTAGATCAAGCCGTTAGTTCTTCGCTAGCCAACCGTTTAGATTCAGCAGTTAGCTCCCAAGTAGAGGCGACATTTAGAAGGTTCGGCTTTACTGAGGCCGTACCATCAACCCCTATTCTAGTATACCTCCGATAAATCATGTTTACAGCAGAACTGACGGTAGTACTGGCAAAATCGTCATGTCTCTAGCCTCAACACCCGTGGATGAGACCAGTCATTATGCTTACGGCCAAGCTAGCACCACGTACCATGGGCCGCCCCACCTGCGCCGGTGCCAGCCTTGCCCATACTTCCCGCACCACATGCACGGGCCCCTAGGCTCGAGCACATCGTACAATTAGCGCATGGGGAGGATGCCCATGGTCGACAAGCCGATATCCCACCGCGTGTCACGCCCCCGCATGAGAGACATGCGCAAGCAGCGGACCAAGATGACCTTGAGGAGCGAATCCGCACACTGTTTAGGGAATGCGCCGGCCTCGTACCTAGGGGTCAGGCTAGGGTTTACCGGAAACCATATCCCAATCATTTCGATACAATACCCTACCCTCGTGGCTATAGAGTCCCTGAATTCACTAAGTTCGACGGTGAGGGTAAAAAAACCACACTAGAGCATGTTAGTCAATTTTTTGCACAGTGTGGAGAGGCTAGTGGGTCGGACGCTCTAAAACTTAGACTATTTTCTCTCTCTCACTATCTGGCACCGCTTTCACTTGGTTTTCGGCGCTCCCGCTGAACTCCGTTCAAACGTGGGCTGAATTAGAGCAAACATTTCATGACTGCTTTTGCATAGGTGAGACAGAACATAGACTTTCGCACTTGACATTGGTTAGGCAGAAATCTAATGAGAGCGTCTCTGAGTATATCAAGCATTTTAGGGATACTAGAAACCAATTTTTCAGCCTTAATATTTTAGAAAGAGGTTTGGCGGATCTAACATTTAGTGGGTTGCGCTCCGAGATTAAAGAGAGACTAGACAACCAGAACTTTTTAGAGGTTAGTCAAGTCTTGCAGCAGGCTCTGGTCTAGGAAGGCCGAGCTAAAGATAAAAAGTTTATTAAGACGTTTAACAAGCCAAGGGCTGAAATCCACGTCATGGAACGCTCCGACGAGGAGCAATCAGAAGAAGAGAATTCGGCCGACATGTATGGAGCCGAATGGGTTTGGAACACCAAGAGTAAACCTATCACGTGCTCCGAGTTACGGCCATCTCCCACCAAGAGTCGGCCTAGTTAGGTCAGGTACTCATTCGATATAACTAAGTGTGATAAGATATTTGATTTTCTCTTGAAGAACCAGCGTCTCAGATTGCCCAAAGGTCAAGTCATTCCATCTGCCAACAAGTTGAAGAAACATCCATATTGTAAGTGGCATATTCGCATACACATAATACTAATGACTGCAATGTTTTTCGATGACAGGTTCAATCGGCCATAGAGGAAGGACGATTGAAAATAGACCACAATGCAAAGATGAAGCTAGACAAAGATACCTTCCCCGTCAACACCGTCAACCTCAATGAGAAGAAGGTGTTGATTGTAGGACCGAAAGTAGCGACCAGAGGGGGGGTGAATGGGCGCCTAAAAATTCTTTCGAATCAATGGCTTGCTCCCAACACCCAACGCACCTCAAGAGACTTAGCAGGAAAACACAAACAGATCGTCAAAGCCTAAAAATATCTAGCCTATAAATGACTGGTGTCCTAGACAAGGAAACACCAACACAGTGCTAATAGGCTGAATAGCGAGGTAATTAAAACATGGGCAGATTAAGGATCAAAGAAATAAACCATCACATCAATTAATCTGAGTGCGTGCGAAATGAGATGGAAGGTTACTGTGCAAAGTTTTTCTCCTGATTGAAACTCGGCGAAGCCTGCGCGGTGCGAAGCCTATAGATGTCGAAGCTGGCTTCGGAGTACACAGTGTCGAAACCTGAGTAGCAGCTGCCGAAGCTTGTTCGAAGTAGGCAGTATCAAAGGTCGTTGATGTTGAGCCGAGGAGTGCTTCGAAGATGTTGTGCGAAGGGGTACACTGCGAAGCTAGCTTCAAAAAACTTGATCGAAGCCTGCAATCGAAGTACCTTCGCACAGTATTCGATCACAAGAAAATTGAGGACTTAGACTCAACTAGTACTTCACTTGCGGAGTAAAAAGGAGTTCGAGGCTTCGAACAAACAGAGACTCCGAAGACTATCAGCGAAGTACCTTCGAAAGCAAATCTTCGATGCCTATACTCCGAACAGAGAACTTCGAACAAAGCTCATAGAGAAAACAATCTTCGAAAGGAAAGCGAAGCCAAATACTGTCAGCAGCAAAACCAAATCGAGTGTCATGCTCCGAAGCTATTCATACTTCGAACCAAAGTCTGAAAGCCATAGCTCCGCAGCTACCTTTGAACCGGGTCTAGCTTCGAACCAAAGTTGTCTGGCTAAGAAGGACCTCGGAACCTTGAGCGAAGCTCAACTAGAAAACCACCACACAGAACAGACAAGCTTCGAACACAGATTGACAACAAAAATCGACCCTTCGCAAGAACCCTCAAGAAACGTGAGAGCTCCCTTCTCTCGATCAGAACGCCATGTCAGGAAAATATCAATAGAAAACTTAGCTGTAGCCACAAGCAGAATAGGCTGTCAACTAAAACGCTAGGTGCCAGGGCTAGACTCAGGGCTAGAACAACAGCTAGGATTAAACAAATACTAGGTACTACTTGTTGCTACAGGAGCTAGCAAGAAGAACCAGTACTTCACCGAACAGAAGCAACCCGAGAGGAAAACACGCACAGAAACAAAACCAGTAGCACGCAAAACGATTCACGGGATTCGATGGAAATGCTGCTACAGAACTGATGGCTGAGAATCAAAGATTAAAACATGAAGAAATTGATCTGCACATTTGAGTCATAGGCGATGAACAGCGGCGACGCTCTCACATGAAGAAGCAGGAACAAGCCAAAAGTGACCCAAACTTTAGTGCTGGATTAAATTGAATTACATAATGGATAACCCTAACCCTAGGGATTGGGGCCCTATTTATAGGCAGCCCAAAGACTAGGAAAATACCAAAAAACCCTTAGGGTTTTTTACAAACGCTAAAATAAATGGAAAAGACAAAACTGCCCTTAGGATATTTTTACAGACTCGACTGACTGACTGTGGGCCTAAGGACAAAATAGTAAACTCCTATTTACAGATGACTTATCCGGAAGCGGAGCTTTCGTAGCGACTACGGCTTCACCTCTAAACAGTCCGTTGCGAGATCAGCGGTTGTCAGTTTTGCGCCGAAACTGACAAAGCGTCCACTGACTTTGCACCAGGTACCCGGATTGGGCCGGCCCGATTCCGCAGCTCTCTCAGCCCGGCAATCGCTCGCCGCCCATGTACTTGAGTCAATCCTGGTCAACAGCCCAGTGGATCCTCTGCTGCTCCAAGCCCATGTACCTTGATTGGGCCAGCCCGCCTTCACGGCCCCTCTGCCCGACAATCGCTCGTTGCCCATGTACCTGACAATGACTCATCACCTATGGAGCCATGAGGCCCACACTCTTCAGCATGGCTCCTCATTCTCCCCCTTGATAAGTGCATTGTCAACACTTCTCTTCATCAGCTCTCCAGTACTTGCGAACACACGTGGAAACACGAAAACAAAGCACAAGAAAAACAGAAGAAGAAAATAAAGTAAAAGTTTAACCCTAATGACCAAAAGCCGAACAAAAGTAAGAAGCAGTCATTATGGTTAACCAAAAGTAAAAGCTCAAAACGAGTGCAATCTTAGAATCATCAACAAGGATATCAAAAGAGTAAGGACAGACAGGACAAAAACTCCCCTAGAAACAAATCCCAGAGAGCCAAAACTCCCCCCTTAAACTCTTCTCCCAAAATTTCTCCCCCTTGTTGACAAGTGGACTCATCAAGCGAGACTAAATGCACTCTAAAGAGACACAGACTCCCCCTGAAATGCAACTCCACCTCAAAATATGCAATGAATGCAACTGGGGTGCAGATGGAGTGTAGAAAGCATGCTTCTCAGATATGATTGACTGCAATTTACAAAATCTAGCAGGTATAGCAAAAGACATATTGTCTAAGACACATGGCATGATCAGTGCAACATATGATATCTAAAGAAAGTCATTAGCACGCATTTTTCAGTTTTTGCAAATAAAAGCATCACCACATTTTCCAGTTGACAAGCAAGGTAAAGCATGAGATGCAGAAGCTAACTGATATCTTCCAAGATAAGCATTGTCCAAACCAAAGTGCTTCAACAAACTTGTTATCATTTCAATTTTCAGACTTTTTTCTTTTTCCTTTTTCATTTTTGCCAGGGGTTATTTGCAAGTCGAACCTTATGCTGACCGACCAAGTCAAGCCTAGGCCAGAACTAGACCATCAGAAGCTTAAGACATTGGTCTTGGCATACACTACATTGTCATAGTTCATACCAAAGTGCTATGGTAAGCAGTCCAGAACAATGCAATGAGACAAAGCAAACCCACCTGGATCTTTTCAACTCAAGCATAAAAAGGCATGGAATTTTCATTTTTCTTATTTTTCATCATTTTTATAGAACATTTTCCATGTTAAAAGCATAAAGATGTCCAAGTTGCATATTTGCATCTAAGTCAGGAACTAGCTACAAGACATGTAACAGATAGCACGAGCATTCAGCCTACACATGCTAGTTACCAGAAGCAAGAAAAAATGACGCAAAATATCCTAAAAAGGATACACAACACCCAAATCCCCTCGTAAACGCTCAAAAGTAGGCTGATCCAGGGGTTTTGTGAAAATGTTAGCCAACTGATGATGGGTATCAACATGAACAAGGTCAATGACACCTTTCTAGTCATATTGATCCCTCAGAAAGTGAAAGCGCACATCAATGTGTTCGGTTTTTGAATGGAGACAAGGGTTTTTCCCTACACCAATAGCACTGGTGCTGTCGCAAAACAAAGGAACTCTGGTAGGAAAGAACAACCCAAAATCTCGCAAAGTCGAAATCATCCAAACCAACTGTGAGAAGCAGCTACATACTCAGCCTCGGTGGTCGAAAGAGCAACTCTAGACTGCTTTCGAGAAGACCAAGAGACAAGGGAAGAACCAAGAAACTGGCAAGTACCGGAAGTCGACTTGCGATCCAACCGGCACCCACCAAAGTCAGCGTCCGAAAAGCCAGATAAATCAAGAGATGATGATGCTGAGTAATAAAGACCAAGATCGGGCGCATAGGTGAGATACCTAAAAATGCGCTTGACAGCCTGCCGATGAGACGTGTGTGGTGAAGACTGGAAGCGCGCGCAGCCCCATGGCGAACTGTATGTCCGGTCTTGTCTCCGTCAAGTACAACAGTGAACCGATCATCCCTCAAAACTCTCTCTCATTGACCTTGACACCGCTCTCGTCCTTGTCCAGGCCCCCAGATGTGCCAATTGGGGTCATATGAGGCTTCAGTTCTCCACCAAATTTGAATTTCTTCAACATGTCTCTAGTGTACTTACCTTGGTGGATGAAGGTGCCGTCCTTGGTCTGCTTGATCTGAAGCCCTAGGAAGTACTTGAGCTCACCCATGAGGCTCATCTCAAACTCACTGTGCATCTGCTCAGAAAACTTGGACACAAGACAATCTGTAGTATAGCCAAAGATAATATCGTCCACGTAAATCTGAGCGACAAAAAAAATTTGAAGCATCTCTGAGCAAGAAGAGAGTTTTATCCACAGAACCCATCCCAAAGCCCTTCCCCAACAAAAACTGTTTTAACCGGTCATACCAAGCCCTGGGGGCTTGCTTCAGACCGTATAAAGCTTTTTGCAGCTTAAAAACATGTCGAGGAAACTTAGGGTTCTCAAAATCGGGGGGCTGCCTAACATAAACCTCCTCCTCTATGTACCCGTTCAGGAAAGCACTCTTGACGTCCATTTGAAAAAGCATAAAACCCTTCGAAGCGGCAAAAGATAAAAGAATGCAAATGGACTCAAGACGGGCAACAGGGGCGAAAGTTTCTTCAAATTCAATACCTTCCTTCTATCAAAAACCCTGAGCAACCAGTCGAGCTTTGTTGCGCACCACAACCCCATATTCACCTTGCTTGTTCTTGAACACCCACTTGGTGCCTATGGGGTTGCATCCGGGTGGCAGCTCAACCAGTGTCCAAACCCGATAGCTGACAAAATTCTCAAGCTCTTCTTGCATGGCATTAATCCAGTTCGAGTCAGAAAGAGCATGAGAAATGTCTCTGGGCTCAAAAGATGCAACAAAAGCAGATTCAGCAAACACAGCAAGAGAGTCAACAGACGAACGCAAAGTCCTCTCAGACATATCACCAATGATGAGCTCTGAGGGGTGATCACGCTGAACTGCTCGGGATCCCTGGTGATCTGAAGTCACCTCACCACAGTCAGCAATTGGCACCTCTGGACTCGACTGAGGGGGATCGATCGAAGTGGAAGAAGTGATTAGAGGTCCACCCTAGTCCTCAGTCGAAGTCTCAGAAGGTGTGAGTTCTGCAGGCTATGCAGAAGGCCCACCCTCATCAGCAGCTAGAGCGTCATCATCTTCCTTGAAGATGGACTCTCCGAGCTCACCATCTCCAGAAGGCTCAAAAGAAGGAGACAAAGAAGGCAATGACTCATCAAAAGAAACCTCACAAGTCTCGACAAGCTGCTGGGATACGAGGTTCCAAACCCGCAAGCCTCTAGAATGCAAAGCATAACCCAGAAAGACTCCATCCCAGCAACGAGACTCAAATTTGTCCAAATGCCCACCCTTCTTTAGCACGAAGCACTTGCAGCCAAATGCTCGCAAGTGGCTCACCTTGGGTTGTCTGCCAAACCGCAACTCATATGAAGTCTTACCAAGGTAAGCTCTAAGAAAAATGTGGTTGGCCAGATAGCAAGCCGTGTTCATGGCTTCAGCCCAAATGCGCCTAGGAGTCCTGTGCTCATCGAGCATCATCCTGGCCATCTCGACTAATGTGCGGTTCTTTCGTTCCACAACGTCGTTCTATGGGGGAGTGTAAGGAGCAGAAAACTGATGATCAAGACCCTAATCACTACAGAAGCTGACGAACTGAGAGTTCTTGAACTCAGAGCCGTTGTCAGAGCGAATCGCTCGCATCCGACCATTGTTCTCATTCTTCAACTTCAAAATCAGGTCATGAACAAAATGAAAAGTCTCATCCTTAGACTCCAAAAAGAAAACCCGCGAGAATCGAGAAAAGTCGTCAACAATCACAAGTGCATACCACTTCCCACCGACTGAGCGTACCCGAGCTGGACCGACAGTGTCCATGTGTAACAGCTTGCCCGGATACAAAGTCATCACCTGAGTCACAGGTGAGTGAGAGGCGGCAACCATTTTCCCGTGACGACAGGGATGGCAAACTAGATCCTTCTCCATCTTAAGCTTGGGCAATCCTCAGATGAGGTCCATACAGCTCAACCTGACTAGCAGATCAAAACTCAAATGACCTAATCTCCTATGCCACTTCCAGAGCTCAGAGGAGGATCCAGCAATCAAATAGCGAGAAGGGCCAAAAGAACTAGAGAAGTCAATCCGAAAAACCTTACCAAAAGGTAATATCTGGCAAATCAAAGACCCTCTAGAATCAATAACATAAGAACTGCCCTTCTTAAAATGGACCGCCAAACCATCCTCAAGGAGTTGCGAAACAGAAATCAAATTGAAGTTCAAATTTCCAACCAAAGCAACGTTCTTCAAAGAGAAATGGTCAGAAATGCGAATTGAGCCAATGTCGTGTACCTTCCCTTGACCACTGTTCCCGAATGTGATGTACTCTTTGGAGCTCGGGGGAGTGAGACTAGAGAACCATCTGCGATGTCCCGTCATTTGGTGAGAGCATCCTGAGTCCATGATCCAAACATCCTCCAGTCCCTGATCCTGCACAATAAGTGGTTGTAAGGGGGAGTAAATGGTCCGGCACCAGGTTTAGCAAACGAACTAAACCAGTGTCGAGCCATCTTCTCAAAAGACGGAAGGCAAAAACCATCAGAAGAGTTTGGACCAAAACGCAGCTCAAAGTGCGGTCCATGGTTCTGCCTAAAACCTCGGCCACAAGTTCCAGGACCGTGACCAAAACGTCCTGGAGCTCTGCCGGGACGAACACCACCATATGGAGCACGTGCATGAAAGTCGTCTCCTCTACCACCACCTACACGACGCGGCCCGGCCGCCAGCCTCTCCCTGCGTCGAGGAACTCTCAGTCTACCACCCTGCTGGTAGAACTGCTCCTGGCCACCACGAGCTCTCTCTGCTCTCTCAACCCGCTTCCTCCTGAAGCAAACTCTGCAAGATGCCCGTCTCTCTGACAATACTCACAGTGGTAGGTGGGCTTCTTGGGATGTAGTTGAGGCTTTGGGTTCTTGGGCTTAGTGGTGTTTGGTGTGGTCTTCTTGGTGTGAGAGGGTCCAGGAAGAGAGGCAAGAGAAGTGCGGAGGTGTTTGGGCTTTGGAACCCAGATGGGCTTCTTGGGTGGAGCTTTGGGCTATTCTTGGAACACTCCATCCTTGGGCTGACTAGCCAGGAAGGACTCAGTGGAGTGAGTCTTGGGGTATCTCTGCTTAGGAGTCATTTTACTCCACTCCACTGCCCGCCTAATGGCACTCTCAAAGTCAACCTTGGTGTAGGTGTAGCCTACCCCAAACCCATCTTGCCTCTTAAACTGCTGGATCATCATGCCGAGCTGTGGCTCTCTGGCACTGATCCAACTCAGGATTGAACGGAGGTAAAAGTTCTCATTTTGAGCGTCAGCTAGCTCCTCTCTCAAGGAAGCTAGTACCTCCACTTGAGACAAGCAGGTCTCGCACTCTCTGTCTACTTGGACAGACTTCTCGGCTTTTAGCTTGATCAACTCCATTCTAAGAGACAAGCAGTTCTCACAAACAGTGGGTGGAACTGACAGTTAGGATTAAACAAATACTAGGTACTACTTGCTGCTACAGGAGCTAGCAAGAAGAACTAGTACTTCACCGAACAGAAGCAACCCGAGAGGAAAACACGCACAGAAACAAAACCAGTAGCACGCAAACGATTCATGGGATTCGATGGAAATGCTGCTATAGAACTGATGGCTGAGAATCAAAGATTAAAACCTGAAGAAATTGATCTGCACGTTTGAGTCATAGGCGATGAACAGCAGCGGTGCTCTCATAGGAAGAAGCAGGAACAAGCCAAAGTGACCCAAACTTTAGTGTTGGATTAAAGTGAATTACAGAATGGGTAACCCTAACCCTAGGGTTTGGGGCCCTATTTATAGGCAGCCCAAAGACTAGGAAAATACCAAAAGACCCTTAGGGTTTTTTACAGACGCTGAAATAAATGGAAAAGACAAAACTGCCCTTAGGATATTTTTACAGACTCGAGTGACTGATTGTGGGCCTATGGACAAAATAGTAAACTCCTATTTACAGATGACTTATCTGGAAGCGGAGCTTTCGGAGAGACTACGGCTTCGCCTCTGAACAGTCCGATGCGAGATCAGCGGCTGTCAGTTTTGCGCCGAAACTGACAAAGCGTCCACCGACTTTGCACCAGGTACCCGGATTGGGCCGGCCCGATTCCGTAGTGGATCCTCTAGTGCTCCTAGCCCATGTACCCAGATTGGGCAAGCTCGACTTTGCGGCCCCTCTGCCTGACAGTCACTCACTGCCCGTGTACCTGAGTCACAAGTGGCCCAGACGTAGCAGGTCTTCTCCTCTTTTCAGTCCTCTTTGACTACCGTTGACAATGACTCATCACCTCTGGAGCCATGAGGCCCACACTCTTCAGCATGGCTCATCATTGATTCGGCCAGAACAGGCCGAGTCGACAAAAGGGAATGCAATAATTGTTGGAGAACCGCGCACACGCACACTCATACCTAAGAATCCTGAAGTGGGAGTGTGGAAGCAAAATGTTAGCAGTCCTTCGGCTAGGGCTCGCAAGAAGCCGAAGGTAACATATAAGATGTTGTTAAACAAGCACCAAAGAAGAGCCAAGGAAACAGGCCCCTGCGCCAAAACACTAAGTCAGCCGAAGGGCCCAAGGCATTTGGAGGGTGGCATCGTACCACAGTGGTCGAGCCCCCCGCACACTGACTCCGGGCCACAGTGGCCTAACACCCCCTATGGCGGCTTCAGACCTCAGTGGCCAAACCCCCAGTATAGTGGCTTCGGACCCCAGTGGTCGAGCCCCGCGCAGATCGAGTTCGGACCTTAGTGGCCGAACCCTGCACCACTCTAGATGAGCCCTTCGACAGGAGGCTTCGGCCCACACTGGCCGAGCGTACCTTCGGCGTGGCAGGACCGCTCACTGATATGGTCCAAGACACCATCGACTCTGCCGAATCCTCCTCCAGGTAATGGGTTCGGCTCACAGTAGGCGAAGCCACTGGAGCCACCGATGCCTCCGCCGTACAACTGGTCAGGGACTCCGTGGGTGAGAAACCATGTTGAAGAATATGGTTTTGATATTCCAGATGTGATGAGTGATTGTCAACGGAAGTCAAAGGAAGGGAGATATGAAGACCTACTGAGTCTGAGGCGCGTGTGACTCAGGTACACGGGCAGCGAGCGATGGCCGGGCAAAGGAGGCGCGGAGTCTGGCTGGCCCAATCCGGGTACATGGGCTAGGAGCGACAGATGATCCACCGGTCTGTTGACTGGGTTTGACTCAGGTACACGGGCGGCGAGCGATTGCCGGGTTGAGGAAGCTGTGGGGTCGGGTCGGCCCAATTCGGGTACCCAGTGCGAAGACGGTGGATGCTTTGTCAATTTCGGCGCAAAATTGACAACCTATGATTAATTCGTTTTTAGGATATTAATATTTAGTTTTTAAGTTTAGAATATTTTTATTTGAGTCAAGTGATTTTTCTAAGAATATTTTAATAATTTCAGAATTTATTTTAGAGTCATTGTTAATTTACCCTAGGGGTAAATTAGTCTTTTCATGTATTAGGAGTCGCCTATAAATAGACCCCTATCCCCCTAGGGATAGATGACTGTTTGCGTTTCAAGATCAATCTACAAACTACAGTCCAACAAAAATTATTTTTTCTCGCCACAATTTTTTTTTGGTCGCCGCCGTTCGTCACGAGCAGCAGCAGAAGGCCATCGCACGGCTGCATTTTGGTCTTCTTCCAGCCGGTAGCTAGCCTGCAGCAGTATAGACAGCCTAGCGCTAAGGTGGCTTGCATGCAATGCATGTTTCTTTGAGCACAACAGCAAAAGCAGGAAAAGGTCTGCAGCGGCACGGGAAAAGATGAACATGCACCTACATGGTGTCATTGGTAGGGGCTAGATCATATCGTGTGGTAGCACTGTGACTCGGACGACGGGTAAAATTTTTTTTTACAACAGCAAGACGTGCAACTTCTTTGTTGGCGCGAGGAGAGATTTCTTGGGCGGAGCATCTGCAGGCGAGACGCACGCCGGCGTCCAGGCGCATCCACTGAACGACAACACATTGATTTTTATTCCTCAGCCGCAGCGAGACACGTCCTGGCAGAAACAGTACTCCGGCCGGCGTGCACACGGGACTCTCTGCGGCGCACGGCGACGATGACACAGGTAAGTTTTTTAATCTCCTATTTTTTAGTAGATCAGTTTTAGAGATAATCATCTATTAATCAATTAGCTGAAAATTTGTTTAGAAATTTCGTGGGTAATTTAATCTGTCAAAGTAGTTTTAGTACTCGATTATTTTTATTTAAATAATATTTTTTAATCTTCTCGTATAAAAAGAAAAATTTATTATTAGTCGCAGTACTATTTTCATTCTAGATTTACATGAAATATTTTAGGTTTATTTCTAAATCAATTTCTGGATGATCCATGTTTTTACTCAATTGTTTAGTATTTTATTTCTAGACTGCAAAATAAATATCTCGTGATTTATCTAGGTGTTTTTATTTACTGTAGTGTTTTTATTTAGTTTATCTTTAATATCAGTTAAATTAAGATATCGATCAATTTTAGTGTAGACAACTTTAATTCAAGTAATTTGCGTTGCTAATATTATTTGTCTAATTAAGTTTGTTTGGGTGTTGGGATTAGATCATAGTTTAGTAAGAAATTTATAGGCGCCCATTCACCCCCCCCCCTCTGGTCGCTACTTTCGGTCCTACAGTGGGCTCCATACGTATCACAACTGGAGTACCTTCCGCAACTTAACACTATGCCTTGTTTTCCTTCGGAGTATTATGAATGGCAGGGACAAGGAGGTGTAGCGGAGGGAGGCATCATCCACAGGTTGTCTGTGGTACCTCCGAATCGAATCGTGCAGAACGAAGTCAAACAATATGGGCGTGAAGAGGCAAAAGATAGAGAGTCCGAAGCTATCACAGTCAGGGTAGGGTCTCACGAAGTCCCAATCCCGAAGGCCCCTTCGCTGAAGTATGACGGAGGTAAGTCCCCTACTCTGGCCGAAGCCCACGCCGGAGCCTGGTCCGATCAGCCAAACAAGGCAGGTCCGACTGCTGGGGTCCGCAGCGAGGGCTCCTCTGAATACGGAGTCCGCAAGGCCGAGGTGGACAATACCACTTCGGCCAAAGTTAACAGGAACCAGGCAGTGGCACCCGGCACCAAACCACAACCATCTTGGGCACCTCCAGGTATGTCCAAATCACAAAAGAGGCGTCTACAATGACTACGGGCACAGGATATGCACGAGAAGAGAGCCGAGGTCAAGCGAGACACTATTTTTGAAGAAATCCTCCCTCGACCAACTACAAGACAGATATGGAAAGTTATGTCGATTGAGATGACCAATCCGGCTCCTAGTCCGAGCGACGACGAGGACGACATGCTCGACGATGACTTCTTGCCCGTCTCCGAGGGGCCCATACCCCAGACGATGGACACCAACGTCGTCATGCTACCCACCAAATTCGCTCTGCCATAGGATGAGGCCGAGGTCGCTCAGTTGAACCTCAGCCCGCGCAATGCTATCTTTGAGAAACCCGAGGACTCAGCTCGCCATCTAAAGACTCTCTACATCAGGGGTCACATTGATGGAAAGCCAATATCCCGGATGCTTGTTGATGGTGGCATCACTGTTAACCTAATGCCTTACTCGCTGTTGAAGAAACATGGCATGGATTAGGATGATCTGAAGAAGAACAACTTGATGCTCCATGGCTTCAACGATGAGAGTTCCGAGGCCAAAGGCGTGTTATCCATGGAGTTGATAGTGGGAAACAAGACATTGCCAACGGCGTTTTTCGTTGTCGATGTGCAAGGTAACTATAGTGTGCTGCTTGGGCATGACTGGATTCACGCAAATTGCTGCATTGCTTCTAATTTACACCAGTGCCTAATTCAGTGGGATGGCAATGAAGTAGAGGTCATACCCACAGACACTTCGGTCCAAGTGGCATTGGCCGATGTGTCCATCGACGCCGTTCACAACAAAGTATAATGTCTATTAGGTAGAGATCTTTCAGATTACGATTTTGTTAGCGTGTACGGAGGATGTTTTGTACCAGTGTCTGTAAAGCCGGCTGGTGTAGCAGTGTTGTTTTTATATTAGTAGTCATGTCTAGCAAGAGTAATCTGGATTGGCTAAAGTCTCGTGTAGAGCAGTATCGGTCTACTAAAGATGGTATTGCCGAAGCCATCGAGGACTTTAGCGAAGTAGAGAAATTAGGACAAGGTTTTGCATTGGCCGATCCCTTAGAAGAAGTTGACATAGGCGATGGTAGCATCCCGAGGCCGACTTTTGTAAACCAACATATACAGCCTGATGAAAAGGCCTATGTAATAAAGTTGCTTCAGTCGTATGTCGATTGTTTCGCATGGGAGTATAGAGAGATGCCGAGACTAAGCCGCGAGCTCGTGGAGCATCGGCTACCCATCAAGTCCGAGTTTAGGCCTTATAAACAGCCTCCTCGTCGCTTTAATTCGGCCATCTATGACCGGGTTAAAGAAGTGGAGCGACTGCTCAAAGCTGAATTTATTAGGCGGTGTAGGTATGCTGAATGAGTCGCTAACATTGTGCTTGTAGAAAAGAAAGGGAGCGGCAAAATACGAGTTTGTATTGATTTCAGGGATCTGAACAAGGCCACTCCGAAGGACGAGTATCCAATGCTGATAGCCGACATGCTAATCAACGATGCTTCAGGACACAAGGTACCAAGTTTTCTTGATGGCAATGCTGGTTATAATCAAATATTTATGGCCGAAGAGGACGTCTACAAGAGAGCCTTTCGATGCCCTGGTTTTGTCAGTTTATTCGAGTGGGTGGTTATAAATTTTGTTTTAAAGTATGCTGGCGCTACGTATCAACGTGCTATGAACTTGATCTTTCATGACTTGCTAGGAGTTATGTTAGAAGTTTACATTGATGATGTTGTAGTCAAATCGGACGCTATGGGAAACCATTTAGCCGATTTGGATGTTGCTTTTAATAGGATGCGATGGTATGTCTTAAAAATGAACCCACTCAAATGTGTTTTTGGCGTGTCGGTGGGCAAGTTCTTAGGTTTCATGATTCATGAAAGGGGCATAGAGATTGATCCTAAGAGGCTTGAGAAGATTAGAAACATTGCGGCGCCGACATGCAAGAAAGATGTGCATAAGTTGCTAGGCAAGATGAATTATTTGCGTTGCTTTATATCTAACTTGTCTATCAAGATTGATGCTTTTGTTCCCATACTCCGGCTAAAGAATGAGGCCGAGTTCACTTGGGGGGCAAGTCAGCAAAGCGCCTTTGAGAAAATCAAGGAGTGCTTGTCATCGCCGCCCGTGGTGAGAGCACCCAAAGCTAGGATTTAGTTTCAGCTTTACGTCGCTACTAAAGATAGCGAGATCTGGGCCGTGCTAACCTAGGAGGTAGAAGGAAAAGAGTACATCATCACGTTCTTGAGCCGCCGCCTGCTGGACGCTAAGACCAGGTACACGTTTGTGGAACATTTATGTTTATCACTTTACTACACATGTACCAAATTACGCCACTATCTTCTCCCTACTACATGTGTTGTCGTTTGCCAAACCGATGTTATAAAGCACATGTTACAAGAAGTGGGTGTATGCTCTGATTGAGTATGATTTGGCCTACGAACCCCTAATAGCTATGAAAGGCCAAATTGTAGCCAACTTTATAGTTGATCACCACATAGATGTCAGTTGGAGTGACAATGTTGCGTTAATTGAGGCAGTAACATGGAAACTTTACTTTGATGGTTCGGCTTGCAAAAATGGCCAAGGTGTTGGAGTGGTTCTCATATCACCTAGTGGGGTGCACTTCAAAACTTCGGCTCATTTAGAATTTCCCTCTACCAATAACCAAGTTGAATATGAGGTTTTACTACTAGGGCTTGAATTGTTGGAATCTGTGGGTGTTAAACATGTTCATGTGCATGGTGATTCCCTGTTAGTGGTGCAACAAGTGGCTAAGAGTGCTCAATGTTTTAATGGCTTGCTAAACAACTACTTGGATAAGTGCCTAAACATAGTTGCTATTTTTGATGACTTCAAAATTTCTCATGTGTCAAGAGAGGCCAATTCAGCTGCAAATGATTTGGCTCAGCTAGCATCTGGCTACCAAGTCAGCAGAGGAAAATTTTCTGTACGAGAAAAGCCGATGTTTGGTCTCACTACAGAAGCCAGTGACTTCGGACAGGCGCACCCTCTGGGTCGAACCCCTCCGGCCGCTGAAGACCACATAGCGCTGAGGCCCCAGGGCCGGAGTACTCCGCCCACCAAAGGGTCTGGCATGCCGAAGCCCATGAGCCGAAGTCCCCAGGACAGTAAGGATTTTCGATAGTCCGAACCCTCCGGCTGGAGGTTTTGGCTTGAACAGCTTCACGCAGCCAGTCCAAGTAGGCTTCGGCAGAAGCAAGAAGGGCTCGGGGGGCACTCCGAAATCATTAGCTTAGACATTGTTCTAGGGAGTAAGCTAGCAAAAATCTCAAAAGTCCATAAGGGCGATTGGAGAGCTCCAATCATCCAGTATTTGAGAGACCATAGCCAAAGGGTTGATCGGAAAGTTCGACGGCAAGCAGTTAAATTTATGTTGCTAGATGATACGTTATATCGCCGAACTGTTGATGGAGTATTGTTGAAGTGTTTAGACAATGAACGATCCAAAGTGGCTATGAGATAAGTCCACGAAGGGCTTTGTGGCACTCATCAGTCGGCCTAGAAAATGAGTTGGATGCTCAAGAGAGCGGGTTTCTACTGGCCGACTATGACTGAGGATTGTTTTAAGAATTATAGAGGGTGTGAAGCATGTCAGAAGTTTGGCAATATTCAATTAGCTCCTGCTTCATTACTTAACCCTATTGTCAAGCCATGGACATTCCGAGGTTGGGGTTTAGACTTCATCTGCCAAATTCACCCTCCATCCTCAAAAGGGCATCAATTCGTGTTGATGGCGACGAACTACTTCACCAAATGGACCAAAGTCGTGCCTCTCAAGAACATGACTCACAACGAGGTACTTGATTTTATCTTAAAGCACATTATACATAGATTCGGTATTCCTCAAACCCTCACTACAGATCAAGGCAGTTCATTTGTTTCTAAGGAAGTGAGGGACTTTGCCGAATTTTATGGTATTAAGTTAATAAACTCTTCACCTTACTATGCTCAGGCCAATGGTCAGGCCGAGTCTAGTAATAAAACTGTGATAAAGCTCATTAAGAAGAAGATTGAAGAATTCCCTAAGAGGTGGCATGGAGTGCTTTCCGAGGCACTATGGGATTGTAGAATTGCAAAGCACGGTGCTACCAAAGTTAGTCCATATGAGTTGTTCTATGGACAAGAAGCCGTTCTACCCATAGAAGTAGATCTTGGCTCTTTAAGAGTTCTAAAGCAAGATGGCTTATCGGTCGACAAATATGAAACTCTTTTAAAAGATAGACTAGAAGAAGTGACCGATAAGAGGTTGAGGGCTTTAGAAGCCATAGAAGTGGAGAAAAGGAGAGTAGCCAAAGCCTACAATAAGAAGGTTAAACCAAAATCGTTTCAAGTAGGTGACTTGGTTTGGAAGACGATTTTACCTTTAGGCACTAAGAGTCCCAAATTTGGTAAATGGTCACCTAGTTGGGAAGGTCCTTTCAGAAAATCTGAAATCGCTCCTGGCAATGCATATGTGTTAGAATCTCTACAAGGAGAGCGGTTTCGAAGAGCTTTGAATGGTAGATACTTGAAAAGGTATTTACCAAGTGTGTGGCAAACAACTTGAAAGATGTCGAAAGGCCGATATGGAAGGTATCGTCTTTAGCCCGTTATTCTTTTAGTTCACTTAGTTCACTAAAAGGCAGGGGGCATGTGTTGATGGCGAAAAATGGCATTAATGGTTAAGATTGTAAAAATATCAATTTTGGTAATTTGGGCTTAGTTCACTTAGTTCACTAAAAGTCTTTTCATGCGTGATTAACCCAAATCCTACCAGATTAGGCTTAGAGATTAGAAGTCTAGACCCTATAAATATAGGGGTGAGGCCGGTTCATTAAGCCCCCAACAAAAAATCAACCACAAAGCCCTAGATTTGAACTGTACTTTACTTACCTTTATTTTCTGTATTCTTCATGGGTTTGCTTGGAACCCCTCTGATGGCCACTTCGGAACAGTGGTAATTCTTGTTGCTTCGCTTGTGAAGTATCCGTTAATCTACGTAATAGATTGCTATCGCCTTGTTACTTCACCTGTGAAGTATCCACTAATCTGTGTAACAAATTGCTACCTTCGCTCCTAGTGCAACACTTAGCAGAATTCAGTCCTCAGGCTGAATTGGTACTTCGAATCTACTCTGTTGCAGGTTTTCCACGTTCAGAGCTACTTCAATGGAGGAGTCCGGAGCTGAGAGATTGGTTTCGGAGGCTGCCAGAGCACCCTTCGGTAAGACTACTACCTCGACCGCCCGTACAGGACCGTCACGCTGTTGTCGGTATAGCCAAGTCCCGCATGCCAACACGCTTCGCCAAAAGACTTTGTCACGACAGGATTCGCCACGCCCGTACTCCACTTCAGACGAAGTCACGCTCGCGCGCTGTGCTTAAGTCATTATTCTGTATCTTACTGTATCGAAACTTCACGCCGAACCCCGCTGTTCGAAGGTGATTGTCGCGGCTAGATCCGTTCGGAGTCCATCTCCGGCCAGATAATTTCGAACACCAAAGGCACCCTTTGGTGGAACACTTCGCACTAGACACCGAAGGTACGCTACGGTGACACCCTTCGCACCATACTTCGAATTAGTCAGGCTCCATCCAGTTTCTAACTTGTTCTGTTTAATACATTTCTTTTGGCTAATTGGGTTATTTTTGTGTGATCTGATTACCTGGTGACTCCACCCCCTTACCATGGTTAAGGGTAGTCAAAATGCGACGTCAGTGTTGTGTTACGCTTAGGCTTGTCCCTAAGTATCTACACACTTTTGGATCATCGAACTGACCCAATCTTATCATCATGTGGGACAATGATGATATATAGATTAGCACATCTAGCTGATTGATTATTATATTTCATGGATCATAGACGTAGGGATGTAAAATCAGAGATGTAGACACATGTTGCTGAACATGGTGTTGGATAGACCCACTTGACATACTGTTGGGATTGTTATTGTAATGTGGAATCAGTTTTCATCTCAAATGGTGTACCTGCAGAGTCATTAGACCTAAGATCGTCATTTGATTACCGAATGCATAGTGACACACTTAGATGCTTCCTAACGCTATTCCGTAACAGGGTAGTAATAAGGGATGTTTTTAGGTGTGTTGTGAAACATGTCTTGGGATGTGAGCGGTCAAGATGGAATTTTCCCCTCCTAATAATGGGAGAGACATCTGTGGGCCCTTCGAAGTAGTTACATTGGAAAATTGCATGGCTAGGCCACTATGACTAAATAGTTAGTCATGATTTGAATCCACTACTTGTTCGAGTGAAAATGTCGAGCTATCCAACAAGGGTGGCATGAATCTCACCTTGAGCTTGACTGATGTCGTGGGGGAAAGGGACTGGTGCGTGCGTATATAAAGATTTAGTAAAATTGATTTTTGTACGCTTTCAGAGGCCAATTTGTGCTGCTAGGTACGTTATTGATCAGTAAGTCGGAAAAGGTTTCCAGTGAATAGCTGATAGTGTATGAACCTATCGGGTCACACACTAAAGGGTATGGATTATGAAAATTGCAAGGAATTGGTTCTTGTGCAAGTGGGAGCTTGAAGGAACAGTTCCCAAGAAAATTCCAGTTGGATTGGAAGTTTCGATTTAGAATTGAAAGTTCTAGGTATTTTCTGAATTGGAAATAGAGAGCTCAAATTTGATGTTCCGATATGGTATCGGAAGTTCCGATAATTTATGGTTTGTGAAACTGAGAGCTCAAATCGGAAGTTCCGATATGGTATCGGAAGTTCCGATAATTTCTAATTAGAGATAGAGAGTTAGAACTAGAAGTACCGATGCATATCGGGAAAAATTGCAGTGATCAGAAGTTCCGATAGAAGGTATCGAAAGTTCTGATGCTACTGGGAATTGGAGTCCGAGAGTACTGATTGAAAGTTTCGATGCAGGCTTAACAGATTAGATTTGTTGGGTCTCGAATTGGTTGTAACTGATTTTTTGGTTTTGAATTGTTGGAGACCAGGGGCTCTCACCTCTATATAAAGAGGAGGAAGTCTTGGATAACAAGCAATTGACAGTTTGTACCTAGCCACCAAAAACTCGTTTGCTCCCTTTGTTGATCTCAAAAGTTGAGATTGAGCAATCTCCCTTTTCTCACGAGTTGTTCTAGCACGTCGACGTGGGAAAGATCCCATCCTTGGACATGTGGATACCGTAGCATTGCTCTAATAGCGACGCTCGTGGACTTCTTCACGTGAACAACTATGTCGTCTTTGTTAATTGGATCGCTGGGGAACGACCGGAGCAAGGTGAGGATCAGTGAGGACGTGCTTCACAACATCTTCTTCTGCTACACTTAGCGCTTCTTGTGCTAGAAGGTACCGATGTATGATCCCCTGCACACGCATGGTTCTTAGGTTTGGGGCGAAATTTTTAAAATTGCCAGCTAGTGTAGCTTCCCCATTCCCAAACACTAGCATGGTTTCCACAGGTCCCAAAATGTATTTCTTCTAGGATCTCCAAACCTCTAGCCCTATTGGCGCATTTCAATAGTACTCTGGATGCATCTCTCTTGTACAATTCTGACCCAATCAAGACAAATTGCTTTCTTCTCCAAGATGGCTGAATTGTCGTGTCTTTATCTTGGGGAACCTTGGAGGTAAGGATGAAGTTAATGAATGGTTGTCACCAATCTTATTCTTTGTTGTTCTTCAACCTTGATAGACGGTCTTGACAATTATTGCAGGAAGGCACCATCAGGGATTGTCATCCGGGACGACCTGAGCTTCGCCAGGGAATTAGAAGCCAAGTTATTGTCCCTAGGGATATGATAGAACTCTAGGCCGTTGAACTTATCCTCTAGCTTACAGATCTCTTGGCAATAAGCATCCATTTTTTCACTTGCACAGAACCAGTCTTTGTTCACTTGGATGATGACCAATTTGGAGTCTCCATATACCATCATATGCTTGATTTCGAGGGAGATGGAAATACGAAGACCATGAAGGAGAGCTTCATATTCCGCCACATTGTTTTATGCGGTGAAAAGCAAGCGGAGAACATACTTCAAGCTTTCTCCTTGAGGAGACGTCAGGAATATCCCAGTGCCCGCTCCTTCAAGACTGAGAGACCCATCGAAATGAAGGGTCCAATAATCTTGAATTACGCTCCTCGGTGGTAGTTGAGCTTCGTTCCATTCGGCGACGAAGTCAGCGAGTGCTTGAGACTTGATGGCAATGCGTGGCTTGAAGACGATCAAGTATTCTCTAAGCTCGATGACCTATTTCGCAATTCGTCAAGTGGCATCCCGATTCCAGAGGATTTCACCGAGAGGAAACTCGGTAACCACTTCCACATAGTGAGCTTGAAAATAATGCTTGAGCTTCCACACGGAGATCAGGACGGCGTACAGAAGTTTCTACCCCTAGGGATATCGAATTTTCGAAGGCCCCAGGATTTCTGACACAAAATATACTGACCGTTGAACTAGATAAGCGAGTCATCTTTTAGGTTGTTCGATGACCAAGGCGGTGCTAACCACGTTGGTGGCAGTGGCGATGTAGATAAGTACTTCTCTGAGTGTCGGTTTAGTGAGAGTTGGAGGAGAGTTCAGGAACTTCTTGAGGCCGGAGAAGGATCGATCAGCATCTTTCGTCCAGGCGAAGCCCTCTTTCTTCAACAACTTGAAGAAGGGCATTACTTGCTCCACCAATTGTGAAATAAACAGGCCAAGGAATGTCATGTAGCCTATTAAACGTTGAACATGCTTGATGTCATTGGGCCTTGACATATTCAATATCGCCAAGATCTTCTCTAGGTTTGCTTCAATGCCTCATCAATTGACGATGAATCCAAGCAATTTCTGTGGGATCGGAATGGCGACTAGAGGGGGGTGAATAGGCGCCTCGACAAATTCTTGCGAATAGATGGCTTTTTCAAATCACCCAACGCACCAATAAAGAAATAAGTACACTAAAAAATAATTTAGATATTTTAACTTCCTGGTCGAACTTTGAATTGCCGAAATCTTTGTCATAGTCGGTCAATGAGATACCGACTTGCAGTAATCGGAGATTGAAACTCCGACTTCACTAGGTTTTTGAACTTTGAAGTGTTGACTATCTTTAGTCGGTAATCAATTCACCGACTAAATTCAGACAATCAGAAAAACTGCAACAGATGTTCAAATTGACAATGCTTAAACTTTAAAACCAAAACTAGTAAACTTCTAGTCTGAAACTGTGCTATGCTTAGTAACAAAAATGATTGAATCAGTTTCAAACTAAAAGTCACTAATCTGAACTCAATCAATGATCTCAACAGATTATGAATAACTAGTGGAAAAGGTATACCAGTAAGACCAAGAATTCAAACTTACAATATCATTTGTTTAGATAAAAACTGAAGG
>JAAALK010001273.1:60201-91021 GCA_019279435.1 Zizania palustris | reverse complement strand
TCTCTAGTCTCCAACAGCCAGACCCTTCTTCCCCTCCTCTCCTCTCACTCATCTTCTCTCCCCCATCTTCTGCACCAGCGCACCCAGCCTCGCCGCGAGTCGCCTCGCCACGTGTCATGCCCGGCCATCGTCGTGCGCTGCTCGCGTGCCCGACCACACCCGACTATGCATGGCCGTTCCACGCCACTACCATGCTAGATTTGGCCCCTGCCTTCCCTTTCCTCTTTGTTCTACGCCACTCTGCCACCAGATCTGGCCCACCACCGTCGCCTACACTGTTGGTCACCACAGATGTGTGGCGTTGATAGGGCTTGGTTTCCTTGGTCGTAGATTGTACGGGTGACTAGGGGCTGGCCGGCCGCCAAGGCGCCGACCAGGGCTGCGCGCAGGAAGGTTAGGGCGGGAGGATTGGGAGAAACCCTGACAACTAATAGATTGCTCAGGTCTGATTTATTCCATAGCCCTTAAGGGGTATTTATAGGCCTAATACAATCTTATCTCTAATCTGAATAACTCAATAGAATCTAATCTCTAATCTGAATAACTGAAATAGAATTTAATCTTTAATCTGAAAAACAAATAGATAACTACTAGTAGTTCCTTGGACTCTTCTAGGGCCGGCGCCTCCTATAAGAGATGTCGGTCCTAACATCTCTCCCCGCCTCTTCAAACAGCTCGTCCTCGAGCTGAATTTCAGGGTAGGCTTCTTTGAATCCTGGAGTTGTTCCCACGTCGCTTTGGAGGCCGCCATTCCTTGCCACTGAACAAGCACATGCCATACGTCTCTGCGTAACTATGCGCGTAGCCCACGTTCTGGTGAGGGTAGAATGCGGCCGTCTAGTGTTGGAGGTAGTGCTGGTGTTGCTGCTGGAGGGTCACCGCGGTGGGGCTTTAACATGCCGATGTGGAAGACATCATGGAGGCGGGCGCCCTCTGGTAGTTGAAGACGGTAGGCCACTTTTCCAATGCGCTCCAGGACCTGGAAGGGCCCTGTGTAGCGTGGGCCAAGCTTCCCTTTCGCCAGAGACTCGAGTGATTGGGTTTTTCGGTGGAGGCGCAACTAGACCCGTCTCCCACTTCAAACTCCAAGTTGCGATGATGGTCGTCGAAGTAGTGTTTTGACAGTTGCTGTGCTTGAAGAAGGCGCTCACAGACTTCTATCAAGAAGTCATCGCGCGCGCGTTGTAGCTCATCCACCGTCGCCTTGCGTGCGGTTCCTTCTTTGTGCAGTAGTAGAGGTGGCGGGGCCGGTCGTAGACCACCTGAAATGGAGTCGCTCGTAGGGCGTGTGGAAGGACGTGTTGTAGCAATATTCCACCCATGGCAGCCAGTCCACCCAAGCTCGTGGTCGATCTCCTGTTGTGCATCGTAGATACATGGCGATTACCTTGTTGACGACTTTGGACTGGTCGTCCGTCTGTGGGTGAAAAGTCGTGCTCATGCGGACGGACACCCCTACCATTTTGAAAAGGTCGTGCCACCGTTGCTCATGAAAACCGGTCCCTATCGCTGACGATGGAGGAGGGGAACCCATGCAGCCGAACCACCCCTTCGAAGAATGCTCTGGCAACAAATGTGGCGGAGTAGGGGTGTGTTGGGGGAAAATGCTTCACCTTCAGGACTTAGAGAGTAACAGTTCAAAGTAACTTACCAGCTTCGGAGCTGATGGGCTCATGCAAGAAGGTGGAGGAGTCGTTAAGTCGAAGGTGCTCCGACTTACGATCCGAAGGAACTCTCCGCAGGATATGAGGCTCCGAGACACGACGACAAGGTTGATAAGATGTTTGGCTTATCTACTTGCTCCGGGTAGATTTTACCATTTAACCCTGTTCAGGTACCGAATAGTTTCCACTATGTCAGTTGTAATTGAGGGTAAATAGGTATTTCCTTAGACTTTTTTGCCTATAAATACCCCCCTTCTTACCCTGTAATAGGCATCGGATACTCGCTATTCAATACACATATTCGGACTACTTAAGCTATTATCCAATTCAGAGGCTTGAGATAGTTCCTAAACGCGAACTCACTGTTTGTCTGTTCTTAATCTTAGAGAACCTGTTAGAGTAATCTTTTACGCCAACAGTTGGCGCCGTCCGTGGGGAGCCTAGTTCTAGAAGCTAGTTCTCTACTGCTGACTGCACTTCGAAGAGCACTTACGGAGGGAGCTTCGGAGTTCCAAGATTCCGCGCACCCTTCGGTAAGGGGCTTCCTAGTGCGGTTTGAAGGCCTCCCCTCGCCTTCCCAAACCAATCGAAGTCCCCGGTCTTCGGACCTCTTCGTTGCTAGCTATGCCTCCCAAGCGAAGCCAAGCCTCGGGTCCTCTCCGAAGGTCCCCTCGGACCAACGGAGCCGGACCCTCAACTGTTCCAACAATTCCCGAGGGCGTCGCTGGGCGTCGAGTGCCCAGAGGCCCTCGGGCTCCCCCTACGGTGCTCCAAACTGATTATGTCAGTTCCCGAGACCCGAAGCTACCCTCCGACGAAGACGAAGACCTTCCTGAGGCCGAGGCTACTCAGATAGCGCGACTTCAGGAGGAAGTGGCTAGGTGGAGGCAAGAGGCCGCTGATCGCCTCCGCTCCCAGGCCTCCACCCAGACTCCAGAAGGGCCCCAAGACGGTGGTGCTCGCAATCTTCCCGAAGCTGTTCAAGTCCTGGAGGACGCTGAGAACACATCTTTCGATGATGAGTCTCCGTTACATCGGACTTGCAAAGGGTGCCCTTCGATCCCAGGTTCACGACCTCGAAGTTGCACAAGTATTCCGGCGGGTCCGACCCTGGAGAATTGCTCGCTCATATGCCCTGGCGATAAAAGCAAGTGGAGGGGTGCGCAACACTATGGCAAAATGTTTCCCCCTCGCTCTCGAAGATGTGGCTCTCCGATGGTTTTGGTCCTTGAAGCAGGATCGATCAGATCTTGGGAGCAGTTGAAGAGGAAGTTCGTAAGCAACTTCCAAGGTACCTTTGTGGCTCCGATGTCGACAGGAGCTTATTCCAGGTGAAGCAGCGAGCAGGGCAAACGCTTTAGGAATACTTCATGCGCTTCACCCACACCAAGTCACAGATCAAGGGCTTGTCTACCTCTTCGGTAGTCGACGCCGCCCGCGAAGGGGTGTTGAACCCCGATCTCCTCAGCAAGCTTCATCGGAAGCCCGTGTCATCCATGGCACAGCTGATGGCATACTTCGAACAGTATGCCAAGGCGAGGGGGCTGCCTTCGACGAGCCGTAACACCTGCACCAATCCTTTGAGAAGTGAAGACGGAGCCCGAAGCCTCAGCTTCTCTGCAACCCCCTCAAGACAATCGCTTCAACGATCACAAGCGGGGAAAGAAGCATTTCCGATCAGAGGTGTTAAACATCGCACCTTCCGTTTCGAAGGCACTTGCCAATTATCACCAGGCGCAAGGCTTTAAGGCTGGAGCACCGAAGCCCCAAGAGAGAGTACCTGGCAGGCGCCATAGTTTTTTCTGCTGCGTGCATGACGATAATAGAAACCATGACACAAAGGACTGCAAGGCGGTGTTAACCCTTCGGGGTGAATACCTAGGACGAAGTACCGGGCGGAGTACTTCGTATCGAACCCCACCAGCGGCACGGTCAGAGCCTGTGCAAATCGTGGCCCGAGCCGGTGTCCCCGAAACCCCCATGCGGCTACCGATGGCCAACATTATGCCACCGCCGAAGCAGGAAGACCCCTAAGACCGCGGCAAGCGAGTAGTCTTGCCCATCTCTGGAGGGGGGACCCTCGGTAATATGTCCAGGAGGCAGCGGCGTGAATACGTCCGCGAAGTAGGGCACATTGGGACCTCGAGTTCCGCGGAGGGAATGCCCGAATGGTCTCATGTGCCTATTTCGTTTACTGCCAGTGATGCCGCGGGGGTGAAGTTCCCCCATGCTGACCCCTTGGTCATTTCAGCAGATATAGCTGGGGTGGAAGTTCGAAGGATCCTGGTGGACGGCGGGAGCTCCGCAGACATACTTTTTGTCCAGGCCTTCGACCAAATGTGCATACCTCGGAAGCATCTACTTCCAGCGGCCCGGCCACTTCAAGGTTTCGCAGGTCCGCCTCTCGATGCCCTCGGCCAAATAGGCCTCGAGGTTGCTTTCGGAGAGGGGCCTTTGGCCAGGGTGGAGGAGGTGATCTTCGACGTCGTCGACGCCCCCTATGCCTACAACGCAATCTTCGGGTGAGGGATGCTGAACCAGTTCGGGGCTATAGCACATCACAACTATCTATGTCTCAAGATGCCCACGCAAGGTGGAGTTCTTACTGTTTCGGGAGACCAAGCTATAGCCCGAAGAATGGAGTATGGTCACGGCTAGCCGTTGGACCCCCGGCAAGTACATAGTGTGACGGAGCACACCGAAGAGGTTCCGGAGGCTTCGAACTCTTTGAAGGGGCTCTCCCTTAAACCAAGCCCAGAAGGTGATGTCGTGACGAAGATAATTTTGAAGGAGGGGAAAGAATACCCAATACAGTTCGGCAAGGGGCTATCCCTAGAGATAGTTGCCTCGTTGGAAGAAGTCATCAAGCAAAATTTGGACGTCTTTGCCTGGACTGATGAAGACATCACCGGGGTTGATCGGAGTATCATCGAGCACAACTTCCTCGTCAACCCAAAGGCTAGGCCAGTACGCTAGGGGGTCCGTAAGCTGTCTGTGGAAAGGGCAGGCCTCGCCAAGATCGAAGTAGAAAAATTGTTAAGGGCTGACATCATCGGGGAGGTAGCCCATACCGAATGGTTGGCAAACCCTGTTTTTGTCAGGAAAAAGGACTCGAGCAAGTGGCGCATGTGCATCGATTTTACATCACTAAATGAAGCATGCCCGCGAGACCCCTACCCTATGCCCCGAATAGACCAGCTGGTGGATTCCACAGCTGGCTCCGAATTGCTAAGTTTCCTCGACGCTTACTCCGGGTATCACCAAGTCTGGCTAAAGCGTGAAGACGAAGCCAAGACAAGTTTCATAACTCCATCCGGAGTATTTTGTTATGTAAGAATGCTTTTTAGCTTGCGGAATGCTGGAGCCACATTCTCACGTTTAATAGCTAAGGTTCTAGGTCACCAAATAGGCCGGAATGTCGAAGCCTATATGGATGACATTGTAATAAAGAGTGCTCAAAAGCACCAGCATAGTCTAGACCTAGCTGAAACGTTTGAGAGCCTCCGAGCATGTGGAGTATGCCTCAACCCTGAAAAATGTATATTCGGGGCGCAAGCAGGGAAACTGCTAGGGTACTTAGTTTCGAGCAGAGGGATCGAAGCTAGCCCAACGCAGAAAAGTGCACTACAAAGAATGGCTCCGCCAAAAAATTTGAAGCAAGTCTAGAAGCTAACAGGAAGGCTCGCAGCTTTAGCAGATTCCTAGCTAGGTCAGCCGAACGAAGCCTTCCAACTTTCAAAGCCCTAAAGGGGTCCGAAAGTTTCAACTGGACGCCGGAGTGCCAGAAGAGCTTCGATGATATCAAGGCATACCTCGGAAGCCTGTCAACGCTTACTGTGCTCCTCCCGGAGGAAACACTCCTCCTTTATCTTGCAGCAACAGGCTCCGCAGTAAGTGCAGTACTGGTCAGAGAGAAGTTGAGTTTAAGGGAAAGCTGGTGCAAAATCCAGTTTATTTTGTTTCAGAAGCTTTGTCCGGAGCAAAGACAAGATACTCCGAGCTCGAGAAATTTGCTTATGCCCTAGTAATGGCCTCGCAGAAGCTAAGGCATTACTTTCTGGCGCACAACCTAATCATTCCTACCTCGTACCCTCTTGGTGTTATGCTCCGAAGCAAAGATTCTACAGGTAAGATCAGAAAGTGGGCTGTCAAGCTAGCCCCCTTCGGAATTTCCTTCACGGCAAGAACAGCTATCAAATCCCAAATCATAACTGACTTCGTAGCAGAGTGGACTCCATCTGCAGTTTGTGCTCTGGAGGAGCCATCCAGAGGTTTATGGACAATATTTTCTGACGAAGCTTATTAGGCATCTGGTGCCTGAGCTGGAGCAGTCATTATATCACCGTCAAGGCAAAAGGCCATGTATTCTGCAAGGCTAAACTTTAAGACCACCAATAATATCGCAGAATACGAAGGGATCCTGCTAGGCCTCCGAAAGGCAAAGGCACTTGGAGCAGCAAGGATAATAATTAAAACAGATTCCCAAGTCGTCGCAGGGCATGTCGACAAAAACTTTCAAGCAAGGAACCCACATCTAGCGAAGTACCTAGAGGAAATCAGCAAGACTGAAGTAGCATTCAAAGGATTTTCTGTTCGAAGTATCCCTCGAACAGATAATCAACTTGCAGACATTCTAGCAAAAGTTGTAGCCGGAGCATTGGACCTCCCAAAGGGTGCTTTTTATGAAGAACTAGTCAAGCCTACAGTCAATCAATTACCCTCCACAAAAGTCCTTTGCATTCCAGTTGCAGATTGGCGGGCTCCGATAATGGATATCTTGCAAGGTAGCGCAGATTCTTCAGAGGGTCCGGATTTCCGAAGGTTACAAGCAAGGGCTCGAAATTATAAGCTTGTCAATGGAATGTTGTACAAAGCCGGAGTTTGTTCTCCTCTACTCCAGTGCATCTCCCAACCCGAAGGCCAAGACATACTTCGGGACATTCACGAAGGTTTATGTGGAAGCCACCTAGCCCCTCGTGCTCTAGCAGGCAAGACACTTCGACAGGGGCTCTACTGGCTGACAATTGTAAGAGACGCGGAGGAGTTGGTTCGAACCTGCCAAGGATGCCAGTGGATGGGAAGACGAAGCCACCGTCTACCAGTACCACTTCAAGTTATTGCCCCGGTATGGCCAATGGCTCGGTGGGGCATGGACCTCATCGGCCCTTTTCCAATGGCCAAGGGCAGCTAGAAGTTTGCAGTGGTAACAATCGAATATTTTTCTAAGTGGGTCGAAGAAAAACCCTTGACCGCTATCACTTCAAGGAATGTGCAAAAATTTTTCTGGCAAAATATTATATACAGGTTCGGAGTACCAAGGGAGCTAACTGTGGATAATGGAACCCAGTTCGAAGCTGACATATTCAAAGAATTTTGTGAAGAGCTGGGCATTAAGTTATGCTTCGCAGTAGTGCGCCACCCGCAGTCCAACGAAGCCGTCGAGCGAGCCAACGGGAATATTCTCTCCGGTTTAAATCGAAGGATTGTCGGGTTGACTAAGGGGTTGTGGGTCGAAGAGCTCCCCAAGATTTTATGGTCCATTCGGACCACTCAGGCCAGGTCCACAGGCTTTACCACATTTAGACTACTATTCGGAGATGAGGCCATGACTTCTACGGAGCTCAGGGGTGGATCCCTTCATGTAGTACAACCCGGAGACGAAGACGAGAGGAACACTTCGCTAGACTTGTCAGAAGAAACAAGGCTTCGAGTTGTCGCCAATCTGACGAAGTACCAAGACCAAACAAAAACATGGTATGACCCAAAGATAAAGCTGAACGAGCTTAGACTAGGTCATTTAGTTTTGCGAAGTGTAATAGCCCCGGGGAAGCTAGGAAATAAATGGGAAGGACCATACATTAGCCTACGCTCAGGGCGCCCTGGATCGTTTAAATTAGCTAATTTAGAAGGGGAAGAATTGAAACATGCATGGCATGCGGAGCACCTTAAGCGATACTACGCTTAGGGGCTCCTTGTAATCAATTGTAAAGTTCCTTTTCTAAATAAAGTGGAGGTTCGAATCTTGTTTGCTCTCCGAATATCCCTTACTCCTGGTGGACCGCATTAGGAGGAAGGAGATGCTTGCGGAGTCAAGCATCTTTCTAAGGACCCGGGCAACAGCCTGCGAACCATTGGTTCAAGGGCTTCGCTGCCAGCCTACGAATTCCAGGCTCCGGCTTGTTAGGATCCGTAGAAGAGTCTAAGGACTTTAAAAGAACAGATTTCCAGCCTCCGGGTTCGAAGCATCTGTAAAAGAGTCGAAGGGTGGCCAGCCTACGGATTCCAGGCTCCGGCTTGTTAGGATCCGTAGAAGAGTCTAAGGACTTTAAAAGAACAGATTTCGGGCCTCCGGGTTCGAAGCATCTGTAAAAGAGCCGAAGGTGGCCAGCCTACGGATTCCAGGCTTTAGCTGCAGCCTTGTACCTCCTATAGGAGATGTCGGTCCTAACAGGCGTCCTGTGGCGAATTGCAAAATACCGTCACAACAATAAGTCGTCAATATATCGACGATATATCGATGCCATAACAACTATTAACAGCACATGAATCTAGGGTGAAGCAATCAATCACGAAGTCTTCGTACCCAATCAGTGTTCGAAAAATCATGCGTCGTCCGCCACTTGCCGAGTTGCATCATGCTCCGGCGCCACGCGCCGTGCTCCAGAGGGGAGAACGGCGATCTGAGAAGGCCTGCCACAGCCAGAGGGGAAGAAAGGTGAAGGGAAGAGAACGCCGAGGAGAGAAGTGAAAATGAAGAAAGACAATGCGGGGAAGGAGAGGAAAATGAATTCTAGGAAGAGGAAAGATGCCTCGGGACCAGACCAATGACGCCTTGGGACCGGTGTTTGCTTCTTGGAACATGAAAAGACTCTCAAGTGTTAGCATATTCTGTTATGGGTTGGGTTCGGCCAGGCCATTCCCTCCTGTTCGGCCAGGCCATTCCCTCCTGTCCTGGTTTTTATATCCTTGGCAAGGGGTTATCTTCTAGACTAGTAATTCAGTTATAAAGTAGTTATCCCCTTGCCTCTATATATGTACCTAATCATGGCTCAGGAGACCGGGTTCCCCCTTCCTCTCCACCTTCCGCTGCTCCCTGATCGAGGCAAGGAACCCCTGTTCTTCCCTGCCTTCGGCACAGGGAACCCTTCCTCCCTCCCTTCGGCACAAGGAGATAGGGGGTTCGGTCAGGACCTCTTCCTCCCTCCCTTCGGCACAGGGAGATAGGGGTTCGGTCAGGACCTCTTCCTCCCTCCCTTCGGCACAGGGAACCCCTCTTCCTCCCTCCCTTCGGCTGCCCTCCCTGCTCAGCATGGCCGGGTCTCCCCCCACCTCTGTCGTCGACCCTGCAGACCTCGTTCATTGCAACGACAACGACGAGCCAAGGCGTCTCGCTGACACCCGCATGGCTGCCCGTGAGGCTGCCCTTGCAGAAGCACAGGCCGCTGAAGAAGAAGCTGCTGTTGCCTCTTCCGATCGTGACGCTGCCACCGAGCGCATCCGTGCTACTCTAGCACGAGTAGCCAAAGCTCGGGCCGACGCTGCCGCTGCAGCTGACCCCATCTCGCCTCCTCCGGGGGACGGCCTGGACGTCTCCAACGCCATGGCCCTTCACGAAGCAGCCGCTATCCTCAACCTCCACGCTCAGGCGGTCTCTGTTCAGAACGCCCATAGCCTGGTTCCCATCACCCTTGACACAACCGGCAACTACTCAAGATGGCGCGAACAATTCCTCCTCGCCGTCACAAAGTATTCGCTGCAAGATCATATCTTTAGCGACCACGCTACCTCGGCCTTGCCTGATTGGACGCGGATGAACGCCGTGGTGAAATCTTAGCTCTACAGCACGACTTCTTCTGATCTTGCTGAGGCCGTCATTGATCACCGCGCCACCGCCCGAGAAGCTTGGCTTGCCATCGAGGGTCACATTCTTGGGAATCAGGAGACCTGCGCCTTACACCTTGACGCCAAGTTTCGTGCCTTCGCGCAAGGGGATCTTTCCATCACCGAGTACTGCAAGCGTTTCAAGAAGATGGCCGACGATCTTGGCGATCTTGGCGAACACGTGATCGACCGCACCTTGGTCCTCAATGTTATTCGCGGGCTCAACGAACGCTACAAGGACATCGGTGTTCACCTCCGGCGCGGGCGCCCCTTTCCCTCCTTTGCTGCTGTTCGAAATGAGCTTCTCCTTGAGGAGATTAATATGGTTCAGCACCCCGCTGCCCCCCCACTGCCTTCGTCGCTGTCCCCTCTGCACCCAGCAGTGCGCACCAATTGAAGGCAGCACACCTCGAACCGGCGCCCCAAAACAGAACAAGAAAAAGAAACAGAAGGGGCGCAATTCTTCAGGTGGCCCTCCTGCCCCAGCCGGCAGCAGCCCCTCCCCTAATCCTGGATCCACAACCGGGCCCAACGGGACGTGGCTGTTGGGACGACGGATCGAACCAGCAGGTTTTTAGTGGAAAACAAGAGTGGTGTATTCAATGCCTTGGACTACCTGCCCGTTACAACTGTAGTGAGGGGTATTTATAGGGCGCCCCGCCCAGAGGACTAAGCGCTTTCGGGCTGCCAACGGCCACCCGACCGACCCTGACCGGCAGTACAGACAAAGAGATACGTAGTACAGACAAGAAGATTCGACTCTGACAGCGTATCGGCCGTGTCGGGTGCTTCCTGCGCCGCCCGACACGGCTCAGAAGATCGTGATCCTGTCCTTTCGCACGACCGCCTGGTCCTTTTCCCGCCAAGACTCTCTTTGGGCTCGTCTCGCCGGGCCAGCCGAGAGCCCCGGGCCTTCAGCCTCCAGAGGACGAGCTCCTGTGTCCTACGCCGAAGGGCGGCCTCCGGCTTTGCTCCTCCGGAAGGTGACCTCCGGCCACGCTCCTCCGGACGGTGACCTCCGGCCACGCTCCTCCGGAAGGCGGCCTCCGGCCACGCTCCTCCGGAAGGCGGCCTCCCGGCCACGCTCCTCCGGAAGGTGACCTCCGGCCACGCTCCTCCGGAAGGTGACCTCCGGCCACGCTCCTCCGGAAGGTGACCTCCGGCCACGCTCCTCCGGAAGGTGGCCTCCGTCATCAAGCCTAGGCCCTCCGGCTAGGGGCCCATCCCGCTGACTCCAGGGATTATCTCCCCCAACAGTAGCCCCTCGCTTCTTCCCGCTCGTAGTCCTGCAATAGGAGGGGGTGGAAGCGCACAAGATAATCCCGCCAATTCACAAGAGTGCGTACCTCGCTTTAAGGCGCTGCATCCGCCGGGGCGCTGGAGCGCACTGAGACGGGGAGTCGAGAGACCGGGGAATTAGACCTTGCCTCGGGCTTCCGCCTGTCTCCAAGACACCGAGGGGGGTTGACCGAGCTGACCGGAGACTGGCGCATCTTGACTGCGGGGGCTCCAACCCCGAGGGGCCGGGCGAGCACCGCCGAGAGCAGTTAGTACGCGCGCCGGCGGCACCGAAGAGGCGGATCGCCGGGAGACCGCCCCCGCGCCCCAATGCGCCAGCCAGCTTTGAATGCGGCGCCGCGTAAACCGCCACGTTCACACGCTAACCGAAACGGGAGCCGAACCGCCAGCCTTTCCGAAAGACGTATATATACTCGCCCTTCACGGCTTCTTCTTCCTTCACCCTCACGCGTCAATCGCGACCGCTTAGTCCATTGCCTACTCGCCCTCTGAGCCCTACGCTCCTTCCACCCGCTCTTCCAAGAATGTCGAGGAAGCCGGTTCCCGCGATGGCGATGGACCCGCGTTTCTTGCAGCGCCAGATGACGGCCGCGGCGACGGCGGCGGCGACAGACACGCCAGAGGTGCGCGGCGCGCGCGAGCTCCGCCCCGCTTCCGAGCGATTCCGAGAACAGACGCTGGAGCTCGGGGCGTCTGCCTGCACTGAAGCCTCGATCGAGCAGGCGACCAGGAACCGCCTCGGCCCAGAGACGCCGGCGAGAAGGCCGGGGCGGGAGACGGCTCCGCGGCCGCGGGAAGGCGAGGTCGTCGTCTTCGAAGCCTTCTTCGACGCGGGCCTGGGGTTCCCTGCCTCAGAGCTTCTTGCTGGGGTCCTGGAGGCGTTCCATCTGGAGCTCCCGCAGCTGTCCCCCAACGCCGTGGCCCGCCTCGCCATCTTCGAGTGGGCCATGCGCGCTGAAGGCTGCGAAGGGAGGGCGGAGGTCTTCGCTGAGATGCACGAAGCCCTCTGCCAACCGAAGAAAAAGGACGGCCGGGTGCTGGCCTTCGGGAGCATCAACTTCCAGCTCCGGAGGAGGTACGCGGACTCCTTCCCGGCGAAGGCCACCAACGAAAGGTGGTACTCGAAGTGGGTGAATCGGTGGTTCTACGTTCGCGTAGGGCTCACCTCCGGCTTGGCCGGAATACCGCGCCACATCTGGTTCCGGAGAGAGGCGCGGGTCGAAGTCAACTCCGGGGCCATCTCGGCGAGGGTACAACTTCTCCAAATCGTCGCCCGCCGGATGAGCATGCGGGACTTGGCGGAGGAGTTCGTGGCCCTCGAGATCCCCCCGCTGAAGGAGGAGTGGCCCGCCTTGCTCCGGAGCAGCCGGGACGCGTCGGTGCCGACGGAGCTCTCTCGCCAGCTTGGTAAGTCTCAGCTTTCTTTCGCCTTCAGTCTTGCTTTTGCGTGCTTGAGGGATACCCCGGCCCTGACGAAAAGGTGCAGGATCACTCGTCGCTCGGACACCCGAAGAGATCGCTCGCTTGGCGGAGAGGATCCTGGGGGTTCCCACCGCGACCGAGCGGGCCCGCCGGTTGGAGCTGGTGGGCTCCTGGGAACGCTCCAACAGAGTGTGGGGGGCGCTCGAGCTCACGCCCCCGCCTCTGCCGGAGGGCGAGATCCTCCGGGACGTCTCGAAGAGGAAGGCGGGCGATGCGGACGGCTGCTCTTCTCCGAGCCGCTCGAAGAAGAAGAGGATCGTGAGGGGGCCGAAGCGCACGTCGCCGGGACCTTCCTCGGCCTCTCGCTCGGAGGGAGGGGGCTCCAGCGAAGGAGTCCAGTCAGAGTCAGGAGATCCTCCGGAGGTCCCGGCTCCGATTCCACCGATCCAGCCGAGCACCGGGGGGCGCGAGGATGTTCTCCTTCGCCCGAACCCCACGGAGCCCGCGCCGGGCGCCAATCAAGAGTCACGCGTCGCCGGAGTGACGCCCCGCCCGGGGACCGCCTCCTCCCCGATACCCGTTTCAGCGGGCGGCTCCGCGGGTTCCCTCGAAAGCAGGGCTACGGACAGCTTGGGCCACGGGGGCCTAGCTGACCCACTCGCCGGCGTTGAAAGGAGCGCCTACAAGGAGGCGGAGCTGGCCGCGGCGGTGGCGGGCTCTCCGCCGAACTCCATCGATAACCTTTTCTTCCGCCCAAGCCCGTCGGGCCACTTCCAGCCTCCGGACCGCGTCGACGATACTGCGGACGCGGGTACGGTAACTTCGTCACGCCTCTCCGTGCGCAAGGAGCTTTCCTGTATTTAACTCCCGTTTGCTCGTGCAGGTACTTCGGCCGGAGGCATGGAGCTAGCCGACCGCCGCCCGGCAGATGCTCCGGATGCGAGGTCCGGAGCCCCTGTCACCGCGAAGGGGGGGCTTGAATCCGCAAGACGAGGCGGAGTCCCGGAGCGCCGAGGGGGCCCCTCAGGAGCCCGCCGGGGGCGTCGGGGTCCGGCATCAGCCTCCCACCGACCTACGAACCGCGCGCGGCTCCGTGCCGCTTCTGCGCCCTTTCCTGACGGTGGGGGAGGACTTCGCCTCGAGAGTGGCCCCGATCCACGACTACTACCTGCGGCTGCGCGATGCCCCGGTGATAGGCGAGCTGGGGCGATCGGATAGCTTGGACCTCGGAAGGGCCATCGAGACGGCCGCGGGCCAGGTACTTTCCTTGGACGCTCTTGACGCCCTCGTCGCGGCTCTTCTGACCACTTCTCCGCATGCAGGTGGTGGCGCTGGCGCAGGGGCAGATGTCTGCTCTGCTTCTCGAGCGGGAACATCACGAGGCGTACGCCGCAGGGCTCGCGTCCCGGGTGGCGGCCGCGGAGAGATTGGCCCGCGAGCGCTCGTTGGAGGCCGAGGTCCTTCGATCCCAGGCGTCGAAGGTGACGGCGCTGGAGGCCCAAGCAGCGGAGGCGGACTCGCTCAGGGCCCGCGTCGCGGAGTTGAAGGGGCTCTGGGCCAGGGCCGCCCGTGCCGACGAGCTGGAAGCGGAGGTCAGCGCCCTCCGAACCAGAGCCGCTGAGGCGGAGGTACTCCGGGCCCGGGCCTCGGAGGCTGATCGGCTCGAAGAAGAGGCTTCCCGGCTCCAAGCTCGGGCCTCGGAGGCGGAACGCAAGGTCGAAGCCCTCGGAGCTCGGGTGACTCATTTGGAGGAGGTCGAGGCGGGCCTCAACTCGCGGAACGGGAAGGCCGCCGAGGAGCTCGCCGAGGCCGGGAAGACGGCGGCCGAGGCCGCCGAATCCTTGCGGAAGATGTTGGCGCGCTACGGCACTGGCTGCGGCACGTTCGACATCGCCCGGGAGCCCCTGGTCCGCCGAGTGAAGTTCGTTCGATTTGCCGTCCGGCAGATACAGCTTGCCATGGATCAATACGGCGAGGTGTCCGCCCGGGTGGCAGCGTACGGAATCCTCCGGCACCTCGAGGCGTCCGGGCTTCCGCTTCCTTCGCCTTCGAGCCCGCACCCGGTCGCCTTCACGGGGGACCACCTTCGGACGCCAAGCTCCGCCCTGACCCAAGCTTGGAGGGCGCTCAAGGCGACCTGGCAGACTGAAGGCCCTGCGGCGATCCAGGCTTGGCTGGAGGAAGCACTCCGCGCGCGCGACCCTCCAGCCCCTTCGAACCCTTTAGCCTCGGCCCGTTTGCCGGACCCGCAGGTGTAGCTCTAGGGGTTGGTCTCAGCCTTATCCTGTAATAGTTTTAGGGAACTTAGTCATATTAATAAAGACTACTTTTTCGGGACTTACTCAGGGTGTTTGCGGTCGCGATCTTGATGTCGAGGTACTTGAACCGGACGACGCCCTTCGGCATCGCTGGGCCATCCTCGAAGCTGTGCGGGCGAACCGGCCCGCGCGCTTCGTTCTTCCCCGCGGCAGTGACGGACGTGTGGACTCCGACGTCCTTCAGGGGGTTCTGAAGCATGTGAAGGACGAAGAGAGGGGGTCTCGTTCGCCGTCCTCGTCCTCCGAACCGGTTGACTGGTCCGATACGGAGGCTGACTTAGGGGGAGCGCCCCCGAGGGGGGCGGCCTGCGCAGCTGGGCTCAGCTCCAGGAGGACCAGAGAACTTTCCGCGCCCAAAAGAAGGAAGAGGAGCGCAGGAAGAGGAAGGAACGGTCCGGTCGGGGGGTGAGCACGACTTCCGGTCCATCTAACCGAAGGGGCCCGCGGTTCCTTCTTGGCCTGGACGAGAACTTTTCTTAACTTCCTCCTTTGCTTGTAATGAACATTGTATGCTTATGCGCTTGTTATTGTACGCTTCATATGCTTGCCGCAGCTTGCGCCTCGCTCTCTCTCTCTTCCTCCCCCCCTCTTGGCGGGTAGCTGGTTTACTAGCTGGGCGCTAAGTAGCTTAGGAGAGGGAGAGCGGACGGTGCGCGTCACACCGGCGTAGCTCTGAATCCGAGCGTGAGGGCGCGTCGAGCCGGAGCTCGGAACCCGAATATGAGGGCGCGTCGAGCCGGAGCTCGGAGCCCGAATGCGAGGGTGCGTCGAGGCATAGCTCGGAACCCGAATATGAGGGCGCGTCGAGCCGGAGCTCGGAGCCCGAATGCGAGGGTGCGTCGAGGCATAGCTCGGAACCCAATTGTGGGGGCGCGTCGAGCCGGAGCTCGGAACCCGAATGTGAGGGCGCGTCGAGCCGGAGCTCGGGACCCGAGTGTGAGGGTGCGTCGAGGCATATCTCGGAACCCGAATATGAGGGCGCGTCGAGCCGGAGCTCGGAGCCCGAATGCGAGGGTGCGTCGAGGCATAGCTCAGAACCCAATTGCGAGGGTGCGTCGAGGCATAGCTCGGAACCCGAATGCGAGGGTGCGTCGAGGCATAGCTCGGAACCCGAATGCGAGGGTGCGTCGAGCCGGAGCTCGGGACCCGAGTGTGAGGGTGCGTCGAGGCATAGCTCGGAACCCGAGTGTGAGGGTGCGTCGAGGCATAGCTCGGAACCCGAATATGAGGGCGCGTCGAGGCATAGCTCGGAACCCGAATGCGAGGGTGCGTCGAGCCGGAGCTCGGGACCCGAGTGTGAGGGTGCGTCGAGGCATAGCTCGGAACCCGAGTGTGAGGGTGCGTCGAGGCATAGCTCGGAACCCGAATATGAGGGCGCGTCGAGCCGGAGCTCGGAGCCCGAATGCGAGGGTGCGTCGCGATTTGTGTCGGTCGGAATAGTTGGCTGAAAATTTTATTTCCCAGATGGGGGATACAAACAGGCGGCGATGGCCGCAAATAAAGTACATTGGTAGTGTTACGGAAAGTAGCGCTTCAGGTCCCCAGCGTGCCACGAATGCTTCAGCTCTTCGCCTTCTAGTGTAGCGAGACGGTAGGACCCCGGCCGTCCGGACTTCGTAACGATGTACGGTCCGTCCCATTTGTTGCCCAACTTGGAGGGAGCGACCACTGCGCGGAGGACGAGGTGCCCTGGTTGGAACTCGTTGCGCTTAACCTTGGTATCATACCACCCCTTTGTCTCCTTCTGATAGTGGGACAGGTTGGCGACGGCGCGCAGCCGCGTTTCTTCCGCTAGGTCAAGGGAGACGGCGCGCTCATCTTCAACTTCTGGTGCTACGACGCGCAGTGAACCGGCGCGGAGCTCCGTTGGCGTCATCGCTTCGTCGCCGAACAGAAGGCGGAACGGGGTGAAGCCCGTTGCCCGGGAAACGGTCGTCCGGATGGACCATAAGACCTTGGGTAGTTCGTCGGGCCACGTGCCTCGGGCCAACCCGACAATACGCTTATGAAGGCGGACAGAATGTGCCCGTTGGCTCGCTCCACTGCGCCGTTAGACTGGGGGTGCCGCACGGCCGCGAAGCAAAGCTGAACTCCCAGCTCGTCACAGAATGCCCGGAAGCTGCCGGCATCAAACTGCGTTCCGTTATCCAATGTGAGCTGCTTGGGTACTCCGAACCGGCACACGATATGCTGCCAGAAAAACTTCTGGACACTTCGGGATGTGATGGTGGTGAGAGGCTCCGCTTCGACCCATTTGGAAAAGTACTCGACTGCGACGACGACGAAGCGTAGGTTTCCCTTCGCTTTGGGGAGTGGACCGACGAGGTCCATGCCCCAGCGGGCCAAGGGCCACACAGGAGGGATGGGTAGCAACCTTGCTGGGGGGCGGTGACTGCGTCGGCCCATCCACTGGCAACCTTGGCAGGCGCGGACGAGTTCTTCGGCGTCGGCGATGACGGTGGGCCAGTACACGCCTTGCCGGAGAGCTTTGCCTGCGAGGGCCCGCGGCGCTAAGTGACTGCCGCACAACCCTTCATGTATCTCCCGGAGCATGGCGACACCGTCGGAATGCGCGACGCAGCGGAGCAACGGGGAACATACTCCGGACTTGTACAGGATTCCATTGATGACCTCGAATGACCTTGCGCGGAGTTGCAGGCGAACCTGCTCCGGACTGGGATGGACTTCATCGCCGCCGGCGAGCGCGCGGAGGATGGGCTCGCGCCAATCGACGCTGGCTGTACAGAGTACGGGGGCCGGGTACAACGACTGTTCGCTCTCCTCCGGGGCGGCGGGGTCGATCGCCTCGCTTCGATGAATTACCGAAGGCTGGGCGAGTTCCTCGAAGAAAGCCCCTGGCGGCAAGGCCTGGGCGCCGGCCCCGGCCTTAGCGAGGGCATCCGCTTGGGCGTTGTCGCTTCGCGGGATGTTCTGAACGGAGATGCCCTTGAAGGAGGCTTCGAACTTGCGGATGGAGTCGAGGTAGGAAGCGAGGTCCGGGTGCTTCGCTCGAAAGGACTTGTCGATGTGTCCGGCGACCACTTGGGAATCGGTCTTCACGATCACGCGCGCGGCGCCCAAAGCGAGCGCCTTGCGAAGTCCCAAGAGGACACCTTCGTATTCTGCGACGTTGTTAGTGGCCTTGAAGCTTAGCCGGGCGGAGTACAGGGCCTGCCGACCCGAAGGGGAGATGATGACTGCTCCGGCTCCGGCCCCGGAGGCCTGGTAAGCGCCGTCCGTAAAAATGGTCCAAATTTCTTCGCCCGTGCTGGCGCTCGCGGGCTCTCGGGCCCACGTCCATTCCGCGACGAAGTCAGCGAGAATCTGGGATTTAACGGCCGTCCGGGCAACGAAGGAGATCCCGAACGGGGCCAGCTCTACCGCCCACTTCCCGATGCGACCAGTGGCGTCTTTGTTTCGGAACATGTCGCCCAACGGATAGGCTGTTGGGATGATGATGTCGTGGGCCAAGAAGTAGTGCCGAAGCTTTCGGGAGGCCATGACGAGGGCATAAGCCACCTTCTCTAGCTCGGAGTATCTGGCCTTGGCGTCGGCGAGAACCTCGGAGACGAAGTAGACGGGCCGCTGAACTAGCTTCCCGCCGCACTCTTCCTCCTGGACCAAGGCCGCGCTTGCGGCGGTGCCAGAGGCGGCGAGATAAACCAGCAAGGGACTGCCGGCCCGTGGTGTGGCGAGGGCCACGAGGCCGGAGAGATAATCCTTGATTTGCTGGAAACAATCCTGGCACTCGGGGGTCCATTCGAAATGCTTGGAACCTCGAAGCACCTTGAAGATGGGCAAACTTCGCTCTGCTGATTTGGCGAGAAAACGCCCCAGGGCGGCCAACCGTCCGGCCAACTTCTGCGCCTGCCGCAGGTTCTGAGGTGGTGCCATGTTCTGCAATGCTTGAACTTGCGTTGGACTTGCTTCGATGCCGCGGCTGGAGACGAGGTACCCAAGCAGCTTCCCTGCGCGTGCTCCGAAGACGCACTTGTCAGGGTTAAGCCGGATCCCACACCGCCGGAGGCTGTCGAAGGTTTCGGCTATGTCGGACCCATGCTGACTTGCGGAGGCAGTCTTGATGACGATGTCGTCCATGTAAGCTTCCACGTTCCGCCCGAGCTGATGACCGAGGGCCTTTGAGATTAACCTTGAAAAGGTTGCTCCGGCGTTACGCAGGCCGAAGGGCATCCGGAGGTAGCAGAACACTCCGGCCGGGGTGACGAAGCTGGTCTTCACTTGGTCTTCAGGCTTAAGCCAGATCTGGTGATAACCGGAATATGCGTCGAGGAAGCTGAGGAGCTCGGCTCCGGTTGTGGAATCTACTAGCTGATCGATACGAGGCAGCGGGTAGGGATCACGGGGGCAAGCTTTATTTAAAGAAGTAAAGTCGATACACATGCGCCATTTGCCAGATGTTTTCTTCTGGACAAACACAGGGTTGGACAACCAGTCGGTGTGACTCACTTCCCTGATGACCCCGGCGCGGAGCAGCTTGTCGGTCTCGGCCTTGGCGAGCTCAGCCCGTTCGGCGGATAGCCTCCGAAGCCCCTGGCGGACTGGTCGTGCCTTCGGATCAACTGCCAGGGAATGCTCGATGATGGTCCGGTCGACGCCAGGAATGTCTTCGTCCGACCATGCGAAGATGTCGAGGTTGTTGCAGACGATGGCCTCGAGCTGTGCTGATAATTCTGGCTCCAGGCCCCCTCCGAACTTGATCGAGTACTCTCTCCCCTCGGAAGCCAGGGTCTTGGTGATGACTTCGCCTTCTGGGAGGGGTTTGGCGGGGCGCCCTTTCTGCGCAGGGCTGGCCTCCAGCGGGAGGTTGGCGTCTTCAGCGCCGTCACGGACACTGTGGACCTGCCGTGGCTCCAGTGGCGCCGCATGGCCGTACTCGACCCGGCGGGCTGCGGCTTGGTCGCCCAGCACAGACAACACCCCTCCGAGAGTCGGCATCTTGAGGCAGAGGTAGTTGTGGTGAGCGATGGCGCCGAAACGGTTGAGCATCCCTCGGCCGAAGATGGCGTTGTAGGCGTATGGAGCGTCGACGACGTCGAACAGGATTTCCTCGCGACGCTGGAGGGGCGCGGTGCCGAACGCCACTTCCAATAAGACCTGGCCCAGAGCGTCGAGCGGAGGGCCCGAGAAGCCTTGGAGTGGTCGCGAGGCTGGCAGCAGGTGCTTGCGCGACAAGCACAGTTGGTCAAAGGCCTGCACGAAGATGATGTCAGCGGAACTTCCTCCGTCGACTAAAATGCGACGCACCTCGGCCCCGGCGATGTCTGCCGAAATGACGAGTGGGTCGGCGTGAGGAAATTTGATGCCGGCGGCATCTTCGGCGGTGAAGCTGATGGGGACGTGAGACCATTCCGGGAGGATCGAAGGGCTGGACGTGCCGATGTGCCCAACTTCCCGAACGTAATCCCGACGCTGTCGCTTGGACAGCGCTCCGAGGGCTCCCCCTCCGGATATGGGAAGGACCACGCGCTTGCCACGGTCCGGAGCGGCTTCGAGTGTGAGGGCCGGGACTCCGCCGAATCCCTCGGCCGGGGTCACGGCCTCCGGTTCTTCCTGACGCCCGACTATTTGGACCGGGTCCGGCCGAGGGGCAGAATGCCCCCGGTCAGAGGAGCCGCGACCGGACTGGCGCTCGAGGTAGTCACTGCGAAGAGCGAGGATGGTGCGGCAGGAGTCGGTGTCGTGGCTCCGGTTCTCGCCATGGACGCTGCAGTAAAAGGTTCCCCTGGCAGGTGCTCGGGGTGGAGGCTTGGGCCCGGCCTGGCGACTTCCGCCGGGCGTGTGCAGGTGCTTGGCGGGCGCTTGAGGGGTGATGCTAAGGACTTCCCCCCGAAAGTGCTTCCGGTTCCGCCGAGAATCTTGATGAACGAGGTCCGGGCGAGCGGGCTCCGAGCGCCGGAAGTCAGAGGCGCGACGCGGGCCCCGGCTGGGCTCCGGAGGCACTTCGTACGCTCGGGCGTTCGGAGCCCGGACAGGGACTACCATCGCCTGTCGGCGTATCTGGCCTTCTTCGGACCGAGCGTACTCTTCGAAGTACGTCATGAGCTGCGCCACCGAAGAGATGGGCTTCCGGTGGAGCTTGTCGAGGAGACCTGGGTGGGTGACGCCTTCTCGGGCCGCGTCGATGACTGAAGAAGCCGAAAGCCCCTTGATCTGAGCTTTGGTGTACGCAAAGCGCTGGGAGTACTGCCGCAGTGTCTCTCCGGGTTGCTGCTTCACTTGAAAAAGGCTCCCGGTGGACATGGGGGCCACGAAGGTCCCCTGGAAGTTGTTGACGAACTTCTTTTTCAGCTGCTCCCACGAGTGGATGGTCCCTGGCCGGAGAGACCAGAACCACCGAAGGGCGATCCCTTCGAGCGCCAGAGGGAAGCATTTGGCCATGGCGTCCCGGCTCCCCCCGGACGCTTCTATTGCCAGAGCGTAGGAGCGAGAGAACTCGCCGGGGTCGGAGTCCCCGGAGTACTTGGGGAGCTTGGCGGCGCGGAAGCTCGAGCTGAAGCGCACCCTCTGGAGGTCCGGGTGCAGGGGAGAGTCCTCGTCGTATGATGCATTCTCCTCCTCCGGGGGGTTCTCGTCGTCGCTCAGGTTCGTGACCGCAGCTCTCGCGGCGCGGAAGGCTGCCGGGGGGGCCGGGGGCCGGAGCGACGCTTCCTGACGCCACAAAGCCAGCTCCGCCTTTAGCCTGGCGTTCTCGGCAGCCAGGGCATCGGCCTGGCTCCCGCTTCCCCCGGAAGTTGTGTCGGGGTCCCGCGAGCGGACGTAATCCGTCTGAAGGGACACTACTACCGGGGGTCCACCTGGGAGATGCTGCTCCGGCGGCCCGCCCGGCGACCCGGCCAGGTTGGCGGAGGTCGGCTCGGGCAGGCCGCCGGTGCCTTGAGCTCCGGGCGTCTCTTCTTGCAACTGGGTGGAGCCCGCTGGGGGCGCCGCTCCGACGGTGGTGGTGATGGGAGCTGAAGGATTGGGGTCGACGGTTGGGGCGGGCTCGCCCCCAGCGGTTCGGGTAGACCTGCGCAGGGGGGCCGTGCTCGCTCCCTTCCGGCTCGACATGCTTTGGGTGGATAGGTGTAGAGGACACTAGCTTTTCGGACTAGGATCCCCACGGACGGCGCCAACTGTTGGGACGACGGATCGAACCAGCAGGTTTTTAGTGGAAAACAAGAGTGGTGTATTCAATGCCTTGGACTACCTGCCCGTTACAACTGTAGTGAGGGGTATTTATAGGGCGCCCCGCCCAGAGGACTAAGCGCTTTCGGGCTGCCAACGGCCACCCGACCGACCCTGACCGGCAGTACAGACAAAGAGATACGTAGTACAGACAAGAAGATTCGACTCTGACAGCGTATCGGCCGTGTCGGGTGCTTCCTGCGCCGCCCGACACGGCTCAGAAGATCGTGATCCTGTCCTTTCGCACGACCGCCTGGTCCTTTTCCCGCCAAGACTCTCTTTGGGCTCGTCTCGCCGGGCCAGCCGAGAGCCCCGGGCCTTCAGCCTCCAGAGGACGAGCTCCTGTGTCCTACGCCGAAGGGCGGCCTCCGGCTTTGCTCCTCCGGAAGGTGACCTCCGGCCACGCTCCTCCGGACGGTGACCTCCGGCCACGCTCCTCCGGAAGGTGACCTCCGGCCACGCTCCTCCGGAAGGCGGCCTCCGGCCACGCTCCTCCGGAAGGTGACCTCCGGCCACGCTCCTCCGGAAGGTGACCTCCGGCCACGCTCCTCCGGAAGGTGACCTCCGGCCACGCTCCTCCGGAAGGTGGCCTCCGTCATCAAGCCTAGGCCCTCCGGCTAGGGGCCCATCCCGCTGACTCCAGGGATTATCTCCCCCAACAGTGGCCCTCCTACAATCCGTGGACAGGGTCCATCCAGATGTGGCCCGGCCCACGGACTCCTCCCCTGGCCCAGCTTCCTCAAGGCCGGATGGGTCCCCAACAGCAGCAAGCAATGCTTGCATTCCAGGGGCCCCAACGGTTTTCACAGATGGCTCAACAAAATCCTCATCAACCGCTATTTTTTTCCTCCCTACGGGACCCCTGCAGGACCTCTGTTGCAACCACAACAGCAAGCCTTGCCACCCTGGACCCCCCAAGCACCGCAACAGCCCATGACAGGAGCTCCGGCTTGGGACCAGAGCTCCCTCGCCTCCACTTTCAGCACCATGACTCTCACCCCTCCGGTGAATAACGACTGGTATTTTGATACTGGTGCTTCCTCCCACATGACATCCCATGACGGTACCCTCTCTCACTATTCGGTTCCACGGTAACCCTCTCCCACTTCTATTGTTGTCGGTAATGGTTCACTCCTCCCAGTCGCCGCGACCGGGACGACATATCTTGGTCCCCTTACTTTAAATAATGTTCTTGTCTCGCCACAGCTCATTAAGAATCTTATTTCTGTTCGCCAATTTACTATCGATAATAACTGTTCTGTGGAATTTGACCCTTATGGTTGCTCTGTGAAGGATCTTCTCACGGGGACCGTGACCATTAGGTGCAATAGCTCCGGACCACTTTACCCTCTGCAGATTCCAGTGGCGCACTCTCTTGTTGCAGGCTCCACACCAGCTTCACTTTGGCACCAACGTCTTGGTCACCCTGGTCGCGAAGCTCTTTCCAAACTTGCTTCGGCCATTCCCGCTTGTAATAAAGACTTGGATTCTATATGTCATGCGTGTCAGTTAGGACGACATGTTCGTCTTCCTTTCGGTACTTCAGTCTCTAGGGCATCGAACAACTTTGCTCTTATTCATTGTGACTTGTGGACATCTCCTGTTGTTAGTGTCTCTGGTTACAAATATTACTTAGTTGTTCTCGATGACTGCTCACATTACTTGTGGACGTTCCCCCTTCGGCTAAAGTCTGACACATTCATGACGTTATCTAACTTTTTTTGCCTATGTCTCTACCCAGTTCGGTGCTCGCATTCAGGCCGTCCAAACAGACAACAGCCGAGAGTTTGACAACTCCACCGCTCGCACTTTCTTTACGACACATGGCATCCTCTTCCGCATGTCGTGCCCCTACACGTCTCCACAGAACGGTAAGGCCGAACGGATCATTCGTACTACTAACGACGTTATCCGCTCTCTTTTGTTTCAAGCGGGCATGCCTCCTTCATATTGGGCTGAAGCGTTGCACACTGCGACTCTACTCCTCAACATCTTACCTACCAAGACCCTTGACTTCTCGACCCCGCACTTTGCCCTCCATGGCAGTGCGCCGTCCTACGATCATCTTCGGGTCTTCGGTTGTAAGTGTTACCCCAATCTCTCGGCCACTGCTCCCCATAAACTTTCACCTCGCTCTGCCCTTTGTATCTTCTTGGGATACTCTGCTCACCACAAGGGATACCGCTGTCGTGATCCTACCACCAATAGAATCATTATTTCCCGTCATGTCATCTTCGACGAAACATCATTTCCCTTTGCCGAGCAACCCTCACCTCCCAATGCTACGGACTTTACCTTTTTAGATGAATTTCCTAACACGGCAGCCGCTCCCATAGGGCTGCCAATTTTTTCTTCTACAGGTACCTCTCCCATAGTACCACTTTTGGCGCCACCAGTTCCACCAGGATATCACACCCTTCCTCGCGCGGGTGTTGTGCCACGCGCGGCCACGGGTCCCTCGACACCCACCGTACCACGTGCGGCCCCGACTTCATCTTCGACGCCTACCCCCGTGCCATGCGCAGATACCACGTCTCCTACACTCCCACGTGCGGGACCGGCTCTGCGTGTCTACTCCAGGCGTCCCCGACCAGCCGAGCCTCCTCCTCCAGCGGCATCCACTACTTCCCCAGCACCGGCGCCGCTACCTCCTGGTGCTATTGCCGTTACCCCAACGGTGAACCATCATCGCATGACGACACGGGCCAAGGATGGGTTCCGAGTTCCATCCCTGTTCCATGCCACACCACTATCTCCAGTACCGAAGACTTTTCGTGGTGCCCTTGCCGACCCCAATTGGCGGGCTGCCATGGAAGAAGAACATGCTGCCCTCATCACAAACCAGACTTGGGATCTGGTTCCTCGCCCGCGGCATGCCAACATTGTCACCGGTAAATGGATATTCAAGCACAAGTTCCTCGCCAATGGTTCCTTGGAGCGTTACAAAGCTCGTTGGGTCCTCCGCGGCTTTACTCAACGTCAGGCATTGACTTTACAGAGACATTCAGCCCTGTTGTCAAGCCTGCCACAGTTCGCACAGTTCTCTCGTTGGCTATCTCCCGCAAGTGGCCTGTTCATCAGCTCGATGTCAAGAATGCCTTCCTCCACGGCACTCTGACAGAGACAGTGTTTGCAGCTCAGCCGTCTGGTTTTGAAGACCCCGTTCACCCAGACTTTGTTTGCCACCTCAACAAGTCTCTTTATGGGCTAAAGCAAGCCCCTCGTGCTTGGTACAGTCGCTTTGCCACGCACCTGGTCTCTCTTGGTTTCGTAGAAGCCAAGTCAGATACTTCGCTGTTCATCTATCGTCGTGGCACTGATACAGCTTACCTGCTTCTCTACGTGGATGACATCGTTCTCACCGCTTCCTCAGCACAGCTCCTACGGCAAATTATCTCAGCTCTTCAGCAAGAATTTGCCATGAAGGATCTGGGTGAGCTCCACCATTTCCTGGGGATGCAGGTTCAGCGCAGTGATGATGGTATGATTCTCTCTCAGCGACAGTACATGCTTGACATCCTGGACCGAGCAGGCATGACAGAGTGCAAACCTTGCAATACGCCAGTCGACACTAACCCCAAAGTTTATGCCGACTCTGGGACTCCAGTCGCCGATCCTTCAGATTACCGCAGCCTTGCTGGTGCCCTGCAGTATCTGACTTTTACGCGACCAGACATCTCCTATGCCGTACAGCAGGTCTGTCTCCACATGCATGATCCTCGAGAGGCTCACCTTGCTGCTCTCAAGCGCATTCTTCGGTACATTCGGGGTACTTTACATCTGGGGCTTCTTCTTCGGCCATCGACGCTGGATGACTTGGTGGTCTATACTGATGCTGACTGGGCCGGTTGTCCAGACACTCGCAAGTCCACTTCGGGCTACGCTGTGTTCCTTGGCGACAACCTGGTTTCTTGGTCGTCTAAACGGCATAACACCGTCTCCCGCTCCAGTGCTGAAGCAGAGTATCGCGCCGTGGCCAATGGCGTCGCTGAGGCTTCCTGGCTTCGCCAGCTTCTTCATGAGCTTCATACTCCGCTTCACCGCGCCACTCTTGTCTACTGCGACAACATTAGCGCGGTCTACATGTCTTCTAATCCAGTCCAGCATCAGCGAACGAAGCATATCGAGATCGATCTTCACTTCGTCCGTGAGAAGGTGGCCATGGGTGCCGTTCGGGTCCTTCATGTCCCCACGACATCTCAGTTCGCCGACGTCTTCACCAAAGGGCTGCCCTCTTCGGTTTTCACTGAATTTCGGTCCAGCCTGAATGTCCGTGGCTAAGCACCGACGTTCAGACTGCGGGGGCGTGTTAGCATATTCTGTTATGGGTTGGGTTCGGCCAGGCCATTCCCTCCTGTTCGGCCAAGCCATTCCCTCCTGTCCTGGTTTTTATATCCTTGGCAAGGGGTTATCTTCTAGACTAGTAATTCAGTTATAAAGTAGTTATCCCCTTGCCTCTATATATGTACCTAATCATGGCTCATCAATAACACAATTCTTTCCATTCTATTCCATTCTCCTTCATCAAGAACAAACACTATAAACCAGCCAAATAAACGGCTCTGAACTAGGAAAGCTCTGAACCAAGAAAACCAAGAAGACGCATGGCCTGTAACCTGAATAAAAAAAGGAAGCGGGGCACAAACCTAGGCACCGCCTAGGCGGCTCTAAGCGCTAGGCACCGGGTCGATGCCCGACTAGCGCCTAGCGCCTACTCAAACATTGCTCCCAATGTCAAGTTGAATGTTGCAACATAACCTAGAATAGCAAACTTGTCGCCATTGGCTATGACCACTTGGAGCCCTTAGCGAACTGGTTTGACTGTAATGTCAAGGTGATCAACAGGTTGGGCATGTAGAAAATTATGTGTTGATCCAAAATCCACTAGCGCAACTAGATGCATCCCAACAATACAAACCGATAGCCTCATTGTACTCGTACCACCCACACCAAACAGTGCATTGAGCGAGACATACGGTTTTGGAGTCTTATTGTTGGCATCTATTGAAACCACTCAATCAATTGTGCCATCATCATCCTAGTCAATATAGAAAAACTTCATACATTTGTGCCCTCGAACAAACCTCTCATCACAGTTATAACACAGGCCTTGCCATCGCCGCTCAACTAATTCCATAGGAAATAGGCAGCAGACCTGATGGGGTGATGTGTTATTTACTGAATCAGCAACCGTAGTACCCGTAGAAGCTACCTGCTGAAGTGAGTTGGCTTGCAGAAAATTTTTGCCTATTGTTCGGTTGCCATTGCCAAACTTTAGGGCTATGTTTTCATAAGCCTTTGCCAAGCTCATAGCCTCCTGCAGATTAGTGGGTCGCTGCAATTCGACGTCCATGCCAATATCCTCCTATAAGTCGACCACAAAGAGTTGTATTTGTTGTTGCTCGCTGAGGGCCTCATAAACACGACTTGCTAGTGCTAAAAATTTCTCAATATATGCTTCCACCAAGCCTGTTTGCATCAAGCGCTTCAGCTTACCAAGTGGGTTGCTTCTCATAGACGGACCAAATCTCACGTGGGAAAGATTTTTGAAGATTTCCCAACTTGGAGGCCCTTGATTCTTTCCATAGTGAAAGGTGAAAGTACCATTCTTGTGCGACATCTATGAGGTGATATGTGGCTAACCATACTCGATCGCCAACCTTGGTGTGCTGCCCTCAAAAAAATTGTTCACGGTGATTTAGCCAATTTAGCGGGTCACTCTTCCCATTGAACTTCGGAAAATCCAGTTTGTAAAACCATGGTACACCTGCAGCTACTGTTTCTGTCCTGGGCACAATAGTTGTTAAGGGCTGAATTATGGTCTGTGGATGGTTGGGCTGCGCCAAGAACCCTTCTCCCCCCATGCGTGGAACGCCGGACATTGTGGATGTCGCCGACCCTCCAACAAATTGTTCCAGCGTGGTAACTCGGGCAGTGACTACTGCCATGTTACGGATGAGGTCTGTGAGATGGGTGAGGACAGCCGCCATATCCTGCTGGAGTTTCTTCATGTCGTCTCTTGTGGTTGTCGTTGATGAATTAGAATCGTCAGTAGCCATCGGCTCTGATACCAAGTTGATATGAGTCGCTGGTTGTGATTGCAAAGGATAGCGATGCTTCACGGAAATTCCAGTCACGGGTGGGTGCTGATCGGAACTCTCCGTGATTGCTGCTATTGCTGGAACAATTGGATAACTAGAGAATAGGATGAGGAGAGAACGTGGTGAGAAAATAGATTAAACCTTGTATGTTTTATTCCTTCAAAATGCTGTTACATATATAGGGGAAATACCCTGAATCCTACTAGGATTCAATCAGCTAGCAGATAAGGCTAAAATCTAGAAATTATCTCCTAAAGATCTGATACTAAAATAACCATAACTAATCTGGCAAACTAAGGAACCAAGCCAGCTAGCAGATAGGAAACTAAAGATATATATATTCTTTGCAGATTTCCTAAAGATCTGATTACTAAAATAAAAATAGCTATGCCTAATCTAAACCAGGGCTTTCTCTTGTTGTAGAAAATCTTGACTCTAACACCAAGCTAGTGCACATGGAGGCTGAACGGGCAGTGGTGGGCATGCATCCAGCGGAGGAACGGCCGTGACATGGTGCTAATAGTCTAGGCTGCACAACGCCGACGCCATCGGCATAGCACTACCCATCTCCGTCACTGCCCCTTGTGCTTGCGTCACTGCCCAAGCTTGCACCGCCACCCCCATCCCTTGCGTTGACCTTGTGCTTCCATTGTGCAGGCAATGAGGAACAGATGGAAGAGATAGATTGAGAAAAAAATGAAAGAGTAAGTGTGTAATTGCAGTGGTGGGTAATTAACAGGCAACTCTGTGACTGCATTTGAAAAATAAATTCTGAGAGCACCTCTCGAGGTTCTCCAAAAAAACTAGAGCCACACTCCAGATCTTGGTTTTTTGCAGATCTTAAAACACAAAGCAGGACATGTTTGGCTAGAAGTTTGTGTACCGGAGTAGAAAACATGGAGCAAAGCAGTACCAAACATGACCTTTGTATTTAGACCCACATTAAAGCATAATAAAATATTTATAAAATGGCACATGTGCAGGGCACTGATTATGTACTTTCTAGTTACAAGGTGATAATCAAGATGAACAACAAATAATCGCAAATTCAATCAATTTGATCAAAATGGAACATGATGAAAACTCACCTGAAAGGTCCTTGCTGTCGGGTTCCAATCCATAAGGCTGGGTGGTGTGCCTCTCCTTGGAGCCTCCCCATTGTCACTAGGAGCACTTGGACCAGCGATTTCACAAGTTGCTGGCTGACTACAAACTTCTCCAGCATTTAGACTAACTGCTTTGTCCATCCTTGTGGCCAGCACCTCATCTGCAGCTGCCTTTGCAGCTGGAAGTGGATCCTCCACTACACTTTGAAGGTTAGTACAGCTCAATTTAAGGGCATCCATTGTCTTATGAACTTCTGGCGTCAAAATGTGATTTCCATAATGGTTATGTTCTTCAAGTTGGCACTGAATTTCACGTGTCCTTTGTTCCCCAGCTAGAAGTTCAATATGCACAATAAGCTATAGATCATATAAAAGGAAATCTTGCAGTTAAGTAGCTAACTGTTCTGAGCAAAGAGTAATGGACAATTAAAGATATGCAGAAACAGGTGCAAAAGACAGTGTGCAGTTACTTTACCAAATAACTGCAGCTGTAGAAAAATGTAACCAAAGTAATGATATGAGGTATGCAAACCAGAACAGATATCATGTAAACAACTAAAACCGCATAGCCTGATCTATCATATATTCATATCATATATAAGAAAGTACAAGAGGATGCACCAATAAAATCTACATAATCTTCAAGGATCGGATTACATTGCTGGCAATTTCCAAAGGTAACATTTTGAGCAAACAAATTTCTAGATCCAGATGAATATGACCTCAAAATTCTTGCTTATTGTGTCTATTTTGAATTAGCAGGAGAAACAATGCATGCATGGTACTTACATGGAATGAAGCATAAATAAATAGTCAAGAAAGATCAAAATTATACTGGCTATAGAGCAATCATAAGTCCAAATTAGAATATTTTGACTCAGTAATTTGTGCCACAACAACAACAAAATAATTCAACCATACTATCAAACTGTGACCTAACATGTATTGCACATAACTACAAGCATTACTAAGTGCACAATGTTCACATTTTTGCAGTTAACTTCAGTTGCATCTGAATTATTACTCCTTCAACATAAGAACACTACGCTTGTTTGTTCATCCAGTTCAAAATTCAAAAGCCACCAGTAGTTTCTCTACTTGCTGATACATTTTGTTGTTTGGTATTTTACTCGTCAAGCTACTCCAAGCGTACTCCATAATAAGAATCTCACCGAGCACGCAGTACTTGGCACGGGTGACCTCATCGGCAGCACTCCATGTCTCGACGGCACCATCCCCAACAATCCGCTCTGCCGCCGTCTCCAACCGGGATTGCCCAATCGCGGCCCACTGGGCAGCAAGGAGATCCCTCACCCGCTCCTCCGCCACAGCCCGGTCACCCCACAGCCCCCTCAGCACAACCTGCGAGAACGCATTCCCGACGGCGGCCTCGAACTGGTCCACCACGGCGGCAGCCTCATTGGAGGCGAGCGCGGTATCCCCACTCTCGACGGCGCGGCGCGCGCGGCCGTCGGGACGAGCGAAGAGGGCCCCCGCGGCGGCGTCGAAGTCGGGCGCGGAGGAGGCGAGGTAAGCGGCGACGGTGATGTGGACAGCGCCTACGGGGGAGGCGGGGGAGGGGAGCGAGGCGAGGAGCTCCAGCGCGTCAAGGGCCGCGGCGGATACTGGGTCGGAGGCGACGCGGCGGAGGAGAAAGGCTCGGAGGAGCCGCGGCGTCGGGTTGGACGGGAAGGGGAGCGCCGCGAGCACCGCGTTGGCCGCAGCCGCCGGCACGGAGGGGTCCCCCACCACGTGGTCCAGCACCAGTGACGCCTCTGCCGACGTTAGCCGCGGCATCGCCTCGCGTTCCCTTCCGCCGATTCGGGTGACCTCTTGGGCGGATT
>JAAALK010001273.1:0-59201 GCA_019279435.1 Zizania palustris | reverse complement strand
CAAATCAAGGATTATCTCTCGGCCTCGTGGCCCTCGCCACACCACGGGCCGGCAGTCCCTTGCTGGTTTATCTCGACGCCTCTGGCACCGCGCAAGCGAGGCCTGGTCCAGGAGGAAGAGTGCGGCGGGAAGCTAGTTCAGCGGCCGTCTACTTCGTCTCCGAGGTTCTCGCCGACGCCAAGGCCAGATACTCCGAGCTAGAGAAGGTGGCTTATGCCCTCGTCATGGCCTCCGAAAGCTTCGGCATACTTCTTGGCCCACGACATCATCATCCCAACAGCCTATCCGTTGGGCGACATGTTCCGAAACAAAGACGCCACTGGTCGCATCGGGAAGTGGGCGGTAGAGCTGGCCCCGTTCGGGATCTCCTTCGTTGCCCGGACGGCCGTTAAATCCCAGATTCTCGCTGACTTCGTCGCGGAATGGAGGGGCCGAGAGCCCGCGAGCGCCAGCACGGGCGAAGAAATTTGGACCATTTTTACGGACGGCGCTTACCAGGCCTCGGGGCCGGAGCCGGAGCAGTATCATCTCCCCTTGGGTGGCAGGCCCTGTACTCCGCCCGGCTAGCTTCAAGGCCACTAAAACGTCGCAGAATACGAAGGTGTCCTCTTGGGACTTCGCAAGGCGCTCGCTTGGGCGCGCGCGAGCGTGATCGTGAAGACCGATTCCCAAGTGGTCGCCGGACACATCGACAAGTCCTTTCGAGCGAAGCACCCGGACCTCGCTTCCTACCTCGACTCCATCCGCAAGTTCGAAGCCTCCTTCAAGGGCATCTCCGTTCAGAACATCCCGCGAAGCGAAACGCCCAAGCGGTGCCCTCGCTAAGGCCGGGGCCGGCGCCCAGGCCTTGCCGCCAGGGGCTTTCTTCGAGGAACTCGCCCAGCCTTCGGTAATTCATCGAAGCGAGGCGATCGACCCGCGCCCCGGAGGAGAGCGAACAGTCGTTGTACCGGCCCCCGTACTCTGTACAGCCAGCGTCGATTGGCGCGAGCCCATCCTCGCGCGCTCGCGGCGGCGATGAAGTCCATCCAGTCCGGAGCAGGTTCGCCTGCAACTCCGCGCAAGGTCATTCGAGGTCATCAATGGAATCCTGTACAAGTCCGGAGTATGTTCCCCGTGCTCCGCTGCGTCGCGCATTCCGACGGTGTCGCCATGCTCCGGGAGATACATGAAGGGTTGTGCGGCAGTCACTTAGCGCCGCGGGCCCTCGCAGGCAAAGCTCTCCGGCAAGGCGTGTACGGCCACCGTCATCGCCGACGCCGAAGAACTCGTCCGCGCTGCCAAGGTTGCCAGTGGATGGGCGACGCAGTCACCGCCCCCCAGCAAGGTTGCTACCCATCCCTCCTGTGTGGCCCTTGGCCCGCTGGGGCATGGACCTCGTCGGTCCACTCCCCAAAGCGAAGGGAAACCTACGCGTCGTCGTCGCAGTCGAGTACTTTTCCAAATGGGTCGAAGCGGAGCCTCTCACACCATCACATCCGAAGTGTCCAGAAGTTTTTCTGGCAGCATATCGTGTGCGGTTCGGAGACCCAAGAGCTCACATTGGATAACGGAACGCAGTTTGATGCCGGCAGCTTCCGGGCATTCGTGAGAGCTGGGAGTTCAGCTTTGCTTCGCGGCCGTGCGGCGACCCCCAGTCTAACGGCGCAGGTGGAGCGAGCAACGGGCACATTCTGTCCGCCTTCATAAGCGTATTGTCGGGTTGGCCCGGGCACGTGGCCCGACGAACTACCCAAGGTTTATGGTCCATCCGGACGACCGTTTCCCGGGCAACGGGCTTCACCCCGTTCCGCCTTCTGTTCGGCGACGAAGCGATGACGCCAACGGAGCTCCGCGCCGGTTCACTGCGCGTCGTAGCACCAGAAGTTGAAGATGAGCGCGCCGTCTCCCTGACCTAGCGGAAGAAACGCGGCTGCGCGCGTCGCCAACCTGTCCCACTATCAGAAGGAGACAAGGGGTGGTATGATACCAAGGTTAAGCGCAACGAGTTCAACCAGGAGGCCCTCGTCCTCCGCGCAGTGGTCGCTCCCTCCAAGTTGGGCAACAAATGGGACGGACCGTACATCGTTACGAAGCGGACGGCCGGGGTCCTACCGTCTCGCTACACTAGAAGGCGAAGAGCTGAAGCATTCGTGGCACGCTGGGGACCTGAAGCGCTACTTTCCGTAACACTACCAATGTACTTATTTGCGGCCATCGCCGCCTGTTGTATCCCCCATCTGGGAAATAAAATTTTCAGCCAACTATTCGACCGACACAAATCGCGACGCACCCTCGCATTCGGGCTCCGAGCTCCGGCTCGACGCGCCCTCATATTCGGGTTCCGAGCTATGCCTCGACGCACCCTCACACTCGGGTTCCGAGCTATGCCTCGACGCACCCTCACACTCGGGTCCGAGCTCCGGCTCGACGCACCCTCGCATTCGGGTTCCGAGCTATGCCTCGACGCGCCCTCATATTCGGGTTCCGAGCTATGCCTCGACGCACCCTCACACTCGGGTTCCGAGCTATGCCTCGACGCACCTCACTCGGGTCCCGAGCTCCGGCTCGACGCACCCTCGCATTCGGGTTCCGAGCTATGCCTCGACGCACCCTCGCATTCGGGTTCCGAGCTATGCTCGACGCCCCTCGCAATTGGGTTCTGAGCTATGCCTCGACGCACCCTCGCATTCGGGCTCCGAGCTCCGGCTCGACGCGCCCTCATATTCGGGTTCCGAGATATGCCTCGACGCACCCTCACATCGGGTCCGAGCTCCGGCTCGACGCGCCCTCACATTCGGGTTCCGAGCTCCGGCTCGACGCGCCCCCCAATTGGGTTCGAGCTATGCCTCGACGCACCCTCGCATTCGGGCTCCGAGCCGGCTCGACGCGCCCTCATATTCGGGTTCCGAGCTATGCTCGACGCACCCTCGCATTCGGGCTCCGAGCTCCGGCTCGACGCGCCCTCATATTCGGGTTCCGAGCTCCGGCTCGACGCCCTCACGCTCGGATTCAGAGCTACGCCGGTGTGACGCGCACCGTCCGCTCTCCTCTCCTAAGCTACTTAGCGCCCAGCTAGTAAACCAGCTACCCGCCAAGAGGGGGGGAGGAAGGAGGAGAGAGCGAGGCGAAGCTGCGCAAGCATATGAAGCGTACATAACAAGCGCATAAGCATACAATGTTCATTACAAGCAAGGAGGAAGTTAAGAAAAGTTCTCGTCCAGGCCAAGAAGGAACCGCGGGCCCCTTCGGTTAGATGGACCGGAAGTCGTGCTCCCCCCGACCGGACCGTTCCTTCTCTTCCTGCGCTCCTCTTCCTTCTTTTGGGCGCGGAAAGTCTCTGGTCCTCCTGGAGCTGAGCCCAGCTGCGCAGGCCGCCCCCCTCGGGGGCGCCCCCTAAGTCAGCCTCCGTATCGGACCAGTCAACGGTTCGGAGGACGAGGACGGCGAACGAGACCACCTCTCTTCGTCCTTCACATGCTTCAGAAACCCCCTGAAGGACGTCGGAGTCCCACCGTCCGTCACTGCCGCGGGGAAGAACGAAGCGCGCGGGCCGGTTCGCCCGCACAGATTCGAGGATGGCCCAGCGATGCCGAAGGGCGTCGTCCGGTTCAAGTACCTCGACATCCAAGATCGCGACCGCAAACACCCTGAGTAAGTCCGAAAAAGTAGTCTTTATTAATATGACTAAGTTCCCTAAAACTATTACAGGATAAGGCTGAGGACCAACCCCTAGAGCTACACCTGCGGGTCCGGCAAACGGGCCGAGGCTAAAGGGTTCGAAGGGGCTGGAGGGTCGCGCGCGCGGAGTGCTTCCTCCAGCCAAGCCTGGATCGCCGCAGGGCCTTCAGTCTGCCAGGTCGCCTTGAGCGCCCTCCAAGCTTGGGTCAGGGCGGAGCTTGGCGTCCGAAGGTGGTCCCCCGTGAAGGCGACCGGGTGCGGGCTCGAAGGCGAAGGAAGCGGAAGCCCGGACGCCTCGAGGTGCCGGAGGATTCCGTACGCTGCCACCCGGGCGGACACCTCGCCGTATTGATCCATGGCAAGCTGTATCTGCCGGACGGCAAATCGAACGAACTTCACTCGGCGGACCAGGGGCTCCCGGGCGATGTCGAACGTGCCGCAGCCAGTGCCGTAGCGCGCCAACATCTTCCGCAAGGATTCGGCGGCCTCGGCCGCCGTCTTCCCGGCCTCGGCGAGCTCCTCGGCGGCCTTCCCGTTCCGCGAGTTGAGGCCCGCCTCGACCTCCTCCAAATGAGTCACCCGAGCTCCGAGGGCTTCGACCTTGCGTTCCGCCTCCGAGGCCCGAGCTTGGAGCCGGGAAGCCTCTTCTTCGAGCCGATCAGCCTCCGAGGCCCGGGCCCGGAGTACCTCCGCCTCAGCGGCTCTGGTTCGGAGGGCGCTGACCTCCGCTTCCAGCTCGTCGGCACGGGCGGCCCTGGCCCAGAGCCCCTTCAACTCCGCGACGCGGGCCCTGAGCGAGTCCGCCTCCGCTGCTTGGGCCTCCAGCGCCGTCACCTTCGACGCCTGGGATCGAAGGACCTCGGCCTCCAACGAGCGCTCGCGGGCCAATCTCTCCGCGGCCGCCACCCGGGACGCGAGCCCTGCGGCGTACGCCTCGTGATGTTCCCGCTCGAGAAGCAGAGCAGACATCTGCCCCTGCGCCAGCGCCACCACCTGCATGCGGAGAAGTGGTCAGAAGAGCCGCGCGAGGGCGTCAAGAGCGTCCAAGGAAAGTACCTGGCCCGCGGCCGTCTCGATGGCCCTTCCGAGGTCCAAGCTATCCGATCGCCCCCAGCTCGCCTATCACCGGGGCATCGCGCAGCCGCAGGTAGTAGTCGTGGATCGGGGCCACTCTCGAGGCGAAGTCCTCCCCCACCGTCAGGAAAGGGCGCAGAAGCGGCACGGAGCCGCGCGCGGTTCGTAGGTCGGTGGGAGGCTGATGCCGGACCCCGACGCCCCCGGCGGGCTCCTGAGGGGCCCCCTCGGCGCTCCGGGACTCCGCCTCGTCTTGCGGATTCAAGCCCCCCCCTTCGCGGTGACAGGGGCTCCGGACCTCGCATCCGGAGCATCTGCCGGGCGGCGGTCGGCTAGCTCCATGCCTCCGGCCGAAGTACCTGCACGAGCAAACGGGAGTTAAATACAGGAAAGCTCCTTGCGCACGGAGAGGCGTGACGAAGTTACCGTACCCGCGTCCGCAGTAATCGTCGACGCGGTCCGGAGGCTGGAAGTGGCCCGACGGGCTTGGGCGGAAGAAAAGGTTATCGATGGAGTTCGGCGGAGAGCCCGCCACCGCCGCGGCCAGCTCCGCCTCCTTGTAGGCGCTCCTTTCAACGCCGGCGAGTGGGTCAGCTAGGCCCCGTGGCCCAAGCTGTCCGTAGCCCTGCTTTCGAGGGAACCCGCGGAGCCGCCCGCTGAAACGGGTATCGGGGAGGAGCGGGTCCCGGGCGGGGCGTCACTCCGGCGACGCGTGACTCTTGATTGGCGCCCGGCGCGGGCTCCGTGGGGTTCGGGCGAAGGAGAACATCCTCGCGCCCCCCGGTGCTCGGCTGGATCGGTGGAATCGGAGCCGGGACCTCCGGAGGATCTCCTGACTCTGACTGGACTCCTTCGCTGGAGCCCCCTCCCTCCGAGCGAGAGGCCGAGGAAGGTCCCGGCGACGTGCGCTTCGGCCCCCTCACGATCCTCTTCTTCTTCGAGCGGCTCGGAGAAGAGCAGCCGTCCGCATCGCCCGCCTTCCTCTTCGAGACGTCCCGGAGGATCTCGCCCTCGGCAGAGGCGGGGGCGTGAGCTCGAGCGCCCCCCACACTCTGTTGGAGCGTTCCCAGGAGCCCACCAGCTCCAACCGGCGGGCCCGCTCGGTCGCGGTGGGAACCCCCAGGATCCTCTCCGCCAAGCGAGCGATCTCTTCGGGTGTCCGAGCGACGAGTGATCCTGCACCTTTTCGTCAGGGCCGGGGTATCCCTCAAGCACGCAAAAGCAAGACTGAAGGCGAAAGAAAGCTGAGACTTACCAAGCTGGCGAGAGAGCTCCGTCGGCACCGACGCGTCCCGGCTGCTCCGGAGCAAGGCGGGCCACTCCTCCTTCAGCGGGGGGATCTCGAGGGCCACGAACTCCTCCGCCAAGTCCCGCATGCTCATCCGGCGGGCGACGATTTGGAGAAGTTGTACCCTCGCCGAGATGGCCCCGGAGTTGACTTCGACCCGCGCCTCTCTCCGGAACCAGATGTGGCGCGGTATTCCGGCCAAGCCGGAGGTGAGCCCTACGCGAACGTAGAACCACCGATTCACCCACTTCGAGTACCACCTTTCGTTGGTGGCCTTCGCCGGGAAGGAGTCCGCGTACCTCCTCCGGAGCTGGAAGTTGATGCTCCCGAAGGCCAGCACCCGGCCGTCCTTTTTCTTCGGTTGGCAGAGGGCTTCGTGCATCTCAGCGAAGACCTCCGCCCTCCCTTCGCAGCCTTCAGCGCGCATGGCCCACTCGAAGATGGCGAGGCGGGCCACGGCGTTGGGGGACAGCTGCGGGAGCTCCAGATGGAACGCCTCCAGGACCCCAGCAAGAAGCTCTGAGGCAGGGAACCCCAGGCCCGCGTCGAAGAAGGCTTCGAAGACGACGACCTCGCCTTCCCGCGGCCGCGGAGCCGTCTCCCGCCCCGGCCTTCTCGCCGGCGTCTCTGGGCCGAGGCGGTTCCTGGTCGCCTGCTCGATCGAGGCTTCAGTGCAGGCAGACGCCCCGAGCTCCAGCGTCTGTTCTCGGAATCGCTCGGAAGCGGGGCGGAGCTCGCGCGCGCCGCGCACCTCTGGCGTGTCTGTCGCCGCCGCCGTCGCCGCGGCCGTCATCTGGCGCTGCAAGAAACGCGGGGTCCATCGCCATCGCGGGAACCGGCTTCCTCGACATTCTTGGAAGAGCGGGTGGAAGGAGCGTAGGGCTCAGAGGGCGAGTAGGCAATGGACTAAGCGGTCGCGATTGACGCGTGAGGGTGAAGGAAGAAGAAGCCGTGAAGGGCGAGTATATATACGTCTTTCGGAAAGGCTGGCGGTTCGGCTCCCGTTTCGGTTAGCGTGTGAACGTGGCGGTTTACGCGGCGCCGCATTCAAAGCTGGCTGGCGCATTGGGGCGCGGGGGCGGTCTCCCGGCGATCCGCCTCTTCGGTGCCGCCGGCGCGCGTACTAACTGCTCTCGGCGGTGCTCGCCCGGCCCCTCGGGGTTGGAGCCCCCGCAGTCAAGATGCGCCAGTCTCCGGTCAGCTCGGTCAACCCCCCTCGGTGTCTTGGAGACAGGCGGAAGCCCGAGGCAAGGTCTAATTCCCCGGTCTCTCGACTCCCCGTCTCAGTGCGCTCCAGCGCCCCGGCGGATGCAGCGCCTTAAAGCGAGGTACGCACTCTTGTGAATTGGCGGGATTATCTTGTGCGCTTCCACCCCCTCCTATTGCAGGACTACGAGCGGGAAGAAGCGAGGGGCTACTGTTGGGGGAGATAATCCCTGGAGTCAGCGGGATGGGCCCCTAGCCGGAGGGCCTAGGCTTGATGACGGAGGCCACCTTCCGGAGGAGCGTGGCCGGAGGTCACCTTCCGGAGGAGCGTGGCCGGAGGTCACCTTCCGGAGGAGCGTGGCCGGAGGTCACCTTCCGGAGGAGCGTGGCCGGAGGCCGCCTTCCGGAGGAGCGTGGCCGGAGGCCGCCTTCCGGAGGAGCGTGGCCGGAGGTCACCGTCCGGAGGAGCGTGGCCGGAGGTCACCTTCCGGAGGAGCAAAGCCGGAGGCCGCCCTTCGGCGTAGGACACAGGAGCTCGTCCTCTGGAGGCTGAAGGCCCGGGGCTCTCGGCTGGCCCGGCGAGACGAGCCCAAAGAGAGTCTTGGCGGGAAAAGGACCAGGCGGTCGTGCGAAAGGACAGGATCACGATCTTCTGAGCCGTGTCGGGCGGCGCAGGAAGCACCCGACACGGCCGATACGCTGTCAGAGTCGAATCTTCTTGTCTGTACTACGTATCTCTTTGTCTGTACTGCCGGTCAGGGTCGGTCGGGTGGCCGTTGGCAGCCCGAAAGCGCTTAGTCCTCTGGGCGGGGCGCCCTATAAATACCCCTCACTACAGTTGTAACGGGCAGGTAGTCCAAGGCATTGAATACACCACTCTTGTTTTCCACTAAAAACCTGCTGGTTCGATCCGTCGTCCCAACAGCCACGTCCCGTTGGGCCCGGTTGTGGATCCAGGATTAGGGGAGGGGCTGCTGCCGGCTGGGGCAGGAGGGCCACCTGAAGAATTGCGCCCCTTCTGTTTCTTTTTCTTGTTCTGTTTTGGGGCGCCGGTTCGAGGTGTGCTGCCTTCAATTGGTGCGCACTGCTGGGTGCAGAGGGGACAGCGACGAAGGCAGTGGGGGGGCAGCGGGGTGCTGAACCATATTAATCTCCTCAAGGAGAAGCTCATTTCGAACAGCAGCAAAGGAGGGAAAGGGGCGCCCGCGCCGGAGGTGAACACCGATGTCCTTGTAGCGTTCGTTGAGCCCGCGAATAACATTGAGGACCAAGGTGCGGTCGATCACGTGTTCGCCAAGATCGCCAAGATCGTCGGCCATCTTCTTGAAACGCTTGCAGTACTCGGTGATGGAAAGATCCCCTTGCGCGAAGGCACGAAACTTGGCGTCAAGGTGTAAGGCGCAGGTCTCCTGATTCCCAAGAATGTGACCCTCGATGGCAAGCCAAGCTTCTCGGGCGGTGGCGCGGTGATCAATGACGGCCTCAGCAAGATCAGAAGAAGTCGTGCTGTAGAGCTAAGATTTCACCACGGCGTTCATCCGCGTCCAATCAGGCAAGGCCGAGGTAGCGTGGTCGCTAAAGATATGATCTTGCAGCGAATACTTTGTGACGGCGAGGAGGAATTGTTCGCGCCATCTTGAGTAGTTGCCGGTTGTGTCAAGGGTGATGGGAACCAGGCTATGGGCGTTCTGAACAGAGACCGCCTGAGCGTGGAGGTTGAGGATAGCGGCTGCTTCGTGAAGGGCCATGGCGTTGGAGACGTCCAGGCCGTCCCCCGGAGGAGGCGAGATGGGGTCAGCTGCAGCGGCAGCGTCGGCCCGAGCTTTGGCTACTCGTGCTAGAGTAGCACGGATGCGCTCGGTGGCAGCGTCACGATCGGAAGAGGCAACAGCAGCTTCTTCTTCAGCGGCCTGTGCTTCTGCAAGGGCAGCCTCACGGGCAGCCATGCGGGGTGTCAGCGAGACGCCTTGGCTCGTCGTTGTCGTTGCAATGAACGAGGTCTGCAGGGTCGACGACAGAGGTGGGGGGAGACCCGGCCATGCTGAGCAGGGAGGGCAGCCGAAGGGAGGGAGGAAGAGGGGTTCCCTGTGCCGAAGGGAGGGAGGAAGAGGTCCTGACCGAACCCCTATCTCCCTGTGCCGAAGGGAGGGAGGAAGAGGTCCTGACCGAACCCCCTATCTCCTTGTGCCGAAGGGAGGGAGGAAGGGTTCCCTGTGCCGAAGGCAGGGAAGAACAGGGTTCCTTGCCTCGATCAGGGAGCAGCGGAAGGTGGAGAGGAAGGGGGAACCCGGTCTCCTGAGCCATGATTAGGTACGTATATAGAGGCAAGGGGATAACTACTTTATAACTGAATTACTAGTCTAGAAGATAACCCCTTGCCAAGGATATAAAAACCAGGACAGGAGGGAATGGCCTGGCCGAACAGGAGGGAATGGCCTGGCCGAACCCAACCCATAACAGAATATGCTAACACTTGAGAGTCTTTTCATGTTCCAAGAAGCAAACACCGGTCCCAAGGCGTCATTGGTCTGGTCCCGAGGCATCTTTCCTCTTCCTAGAATTCATTTTCCTCTCCTTCCCCGCATTGTCTTTCTTCATTTTCACTTCTCTCCTCGGCGTTCTCTTCCCTTCACCTTGCTTCCCCTCTGGCTGTGGCAGGCCTTCTCAGATCGCCGTTCTCCCCTCTGGAGCACGGCGCGTGGCGCCGGAGCATGATGCAACTCGGCAAGTGGCGGACGACGCATGATTTTTCGAACACTGATTGGGTACGAAGACTTCGTGATTGATTGCTTCACCCTAGATTCATGTGCTGTTAATAGTTGTTATGGCATCGATATATCGTCGATATATTGACGACTTATTGTTGTGACGGTATTTTGCAATTCGCCACAGGACGCCTGTTAGGACCGACATCTCCTATAGGAGGTACAAGGCTGCAGCTAAAGCCTGGAATCCGTAGGCTGGCCACCTTCGGCTCTTTTACAGATGCTTCGAACCCGGAGGCCCGAAATCTGTTCTTTTAAAGTCCTTAGACTCTTCTACGGATCCTAACAAGCCGGAGCCTGGAATCCGTAGGCTGGCCACCCTTCGACTCTTTTACAGATGCTTCGAACCCGGAGGCTGGAAATCTGTTCTTTTAAAGTCCTTAGACTCTTCTACGGATCCTAACAAGCCGGAGCCTGGAATTCGTAGGCTGGCAGCGAAGCCCTTGAACCAATGGTTCGCAGGCTGTTGCCCGGGTCCTTAGAAAGATGCTTGACTCCGCAAGCATCTCCTTCCTCCTAATGCGTCCACCAGGAGTAAGGGATATTCGGAGAGCAAACAAGATTCGAACCTCCACTTTATTTAGAAAAGGAACTTTACAATTGATTACAAGGAGCCCCTAAGCGTAGTATCGCTTAAGGTGCTCCGCATGCCATGCATGTTTCAATTCTTCCCCTTCTAAATTAGCTAATTTAAACGATCCAGGGCGCCCTGAGCGTAGGCTAATGTATGGTCCTTCCCATTTATTTCCTAGCTTCCCCGGGGCTATTACACTTCGCAAAACTAAATGACCTAGTCTAAGCTCGTTCAGCTTTATCTTTGGGTCATACCATGTTTTTGTTTGGTCTTGGTACTTCGTCAGATTGGCGACAACTCGAAGCCTTGTTTCTTCTGACAAGTCTAGCGAAGTGTTCCTCTCGTCTTCGTCTCCGGGTTGTACTACATGAAGGGATCCACCCCTGAGCTCCGTAGAAGTCATGGCCTCATCTCCGAATAGTAGTCTAAATGTGGTAAAGCCTGTGGACCTGGCCTGAGTGGTCCGAATGGACCATAAAATCTTGGGGAGCTCTTCGACCCACAACCCCTTAGTCAACCCGACAATCCTTCGATTTAAACCGGAGAGAATATTCCCGTTGGCTCGCTCGACGGCTTCGTTGGACTGCGGGTGGCGCACTACTGCGAAGCATAACTTAATGCCCAGCTCTTCACAAAATTCTTTGAATATGTCAGCTTCGAACTGGGTTCCATTATCCACAGTTAGCTCCCTTGGTACTCCGAACATGTATATAATATTTTGCCAGAAAAATTTTTGCACATTCCTTGAAGTGATAGCGGTCAAGGGTTTTTCTTCGACCCACTTAGAAAAATATTCGATTGTTACCACTGCAAACTTCTAGCTGCCCTTGGCCATTGGAAAAGGGCCGATGAGGTCCATGCCCCACCGAGCCATTGGCCATACCGGGGCAATAACTTGAAGTGGTACTGGTAGACGGTGGCTTCGTCTTCCCATCCACTGGCATCCTTGGCAGGTTCGAACCAACTCCTCCGCGTCTCTTACAATTGTCAGCCAGTAGAGCCCCTGTCGAAGTGTCTTGCCTGCTAGAGCACGAGGGGCTAGGTGGCTTCCACATAAACCTTCGTGAATGTCCCGAAGTATGTCTTGGCCTTCGGGTTGGGAGATGCACTGGAGTAGAGGAGAACAAACTCCGGCTTTGTACAACATTCCATTGACAAGCTTATAATTTCGAGCCCTTGCTTGTAACCTTCGGAAATCCGGACCCTCTGAAGAATCTGCGCTACCTTGCAAGATATCCATTATCGGAGCCCGCCAATCTGCAACTGGAATGCAAAGGACTTTTGTGGAGGGTAATTGATTGACTGTAGGCTTGACTAGTTCTTCATAAAAAGCACCCTTTGGGAGGTCCAATGCTCCGGCTACAACTTTTGCTAGAATGTCTGCAAGTTGATTATCTGTTCGAGGGATACTTCGAACAGAAAATCCTTTGAATGCTACTTCAGTCTTGCTGATTTCCTCTAGGTACTTCGCTAGATGTGGGTTCCTTGCTTGAAAGTTTTTGTCGACATGCCCTGCGACGACTTGGGAATCTGTTTTAATTATTATCCTTGCTGCTCCAAGTGCCTTTGCCTTTCGGAGGCCTAGCAGGATCCCTTCGTATTCTGCGATATTATTGGTGGTCTTAAAGTTTAGCCTTGCAGAATACATGGCCTTTTGCCTTGACGGTGATATAATGACTGCTCCAGCTCAGGCACCAGATGCCTAATAAGCTTCGTCAGAAAATATTGTCCATAAACCTCTGGATGGCTCCTCCAGAGCACAAACTGCAGATGGAGTCCACTCTGCTACGAAGTCAGTTATGATTTGGGATTTGATAGCTGTTCTTGCCGTGAAGGAAATTCCGAAGGGGGCTAGCTTGACAGCCCACTTTCTGATCTTACCTGTAGAATCTTTGCTTCGGAGCATAACACCAAGAGGGTACGAGGTAGGAATGATTAGGTTGTGCGCCAGAAAGTAATGCCTTAGCTTCTGCGAGGCCATTACTAGGGCATAAGCAAATTTCTCGAGCTCGGAGTATCTTGTCTTTGCTCCGGACAAAGCTTCTGAAACAAAATAAACTGGATTTTGCACCAGCTTTCCCTTAAACTCAACTTCTCTCTGACCAGTACTGCACTTACTGCGGAGCCTGTTGCTGCAAGATAAAGGAGGAGTGTTTCCTCCGGGAGGAGCACAGTAAGCGTTGACAGGCTTCCGAGGTATGCCTTGATATCATCGAAGCTCTTCTGGCACTCCGGCGTCCAGTTGAAACTTTCGGACCCCTTTAGGGCTTTGAAAGTTGGAAGGCTTCGTTCGGCTGACCTAGCTAGGAATCTGCTAAAGCTGCGAGCCTTCCTGTTAGCTTCTAGACTTGCTTCAAATTTTTTGGCGGAGCCATTCTTTGTAGTGCACTTTTCTGCGTTGGGCTAGCTTCGATCCCTCTGCTCGAAACTAAGTACCCTAGCAGTTTCCCTGCTTGCGCCCCGAATATACATTTTTCAGGGTTGAGGCATACTCCACATGCTCGGAGGCTCTCAAACGTTTCAGCTAGGTCTAGACTATGCTGGTGCTTTTGAGCACTCTTTATTACAATGTCATCCATATAGGCTTCGACATTCCGGCCTATTTGGTGACCTAGAACCTTAGCTATTAAACGTGAGAATGTGGCTCCAGCATTCCGCAAGCTAAAAAGCATTCTTACATAACAAAATACTCCGGATGGAGTTATGAAACTTGTCTTGGCTTCGTCTTCACGCTTTAGCCAGACTTGGTGATACCCGGAGTAAGCGTCGAGGAAACTTAGCAATTCGGAGCCAGCTGTGGAATCCACCAGCTGGTCTATTCGGGGCATAGGGTAGGGGTCTCGCGGGCATGCTTCATTTAGTGATGTAAAATCGATGCACATGCGCCACTTGCTCGAGTCCTTTTTCCTGACAAAAACAGGGTTTGCCAACCATTCGGTATGGGCTACCTCCCCGATGATGTCAGCCCTTAACAATTTTTCTACTTCGATCTTGGCGAGGCCTGCCCTTTCCACAGACAGCTTACGGACCCCCTAGCGTACTGGCCTAGCCTTTGGGTTGACGAGGAAGTTGTGCTCGATGATACTCCGATCAACCCCGGTGATGTCTTCATCAGTCCAGGCAAAGACGTCCAAATTTTGCTTGATGACTTCTTCCAACGAGGCAACTATCTCTAGGGATAGCCCCTTGCCGAACTGTATTGGGTATTCTTTCCCCTCCTTCAAAATTATCTTCGTCACGACATCACCTTCTGGGCTTGGTTTAAGGGAGAGCCCCTTCAAAGAGTTCGAAGCCTCCGGAACCTCTTCGGTGTGCTCCGTCACACTATGTACTTGCCGGGGGTCCAACGGCTAGCCGTGACCATACTCCATTCTTCGGGCTATAGCTTGGTCTCCCGAAACAGTAAGAACTCCACCTTGCGTGGGCATCTTGAGACATAGATAGTTGTGATGTGCTATAGCCCCGAACTGGTTCAGCATCCCTCACCCGAAGATTGCGTTGTAGGCATAGGGGGCGTCGACGACGTCGAAGATCACCTCCTCCACCCTGGCCAAAGGCCCCTCTCCGAAAGCAACCTCGAGGCCTATTTGGCCGAGGGCATCGAGAGGCGGACCTGCGAAACCTTGAAGTGGCCGGGCCGCTGGAAGTAGATGCTTCCGAGGTATGCACATTTGGTCGAAGGCCTGGACAAAAAGTATGTCTGCGGAGCTCCCGCCGTCCACCAGGATCCTTCGAACTTCCACCCCAGCTATATCTGCTGAAATGACCAAGGGGTCAGCATGGGGGAACTTCACCCCCGCGGCATCACTGGCAGTAAACGAAATAGGCACATGAGACCATTCGGGCATTCCCTCCGCGGAACTCGAGGTCCCAATGTGCCCTACTTCGCGGACGTATTCACGCCGCTGCCTCCTGGACATATTACCGAGGGTCCCCCCTCCAGAGATGGGCAAGACTACTCGCTTGCCGCGGTCTTAGGGGTCTTCCTGCTTCGGCGGTGGCATAATGTTGGCCATCGGTAGCCGCATGGGGGTTTCGGGGACACCGGCTCGGGCCACGATTTGCACAGGCTCTGACCGTGCCGCTGGTGGGGTTCGATACGAAGTACTCCGCCCGGTACTTCGTCCTAGGTATTCACCCCGAAGGGTTAACACCGCCTTGCAGTCCTTTGTGTCATGGTTTCTATTATCGTCATGCACGCAGCAGAAAAAACTATGGCGCCTGCCAGGTACTCTCTCTTGGGGCTTCGGTGCTCCAGCCTTAAAGCCTTGCGCCTGGTGATAATTGGCAAGTGCCTTCGAAACGGAAGGTGCGATGTTTAACACCTCTGATCGGAAATGCTTCTTTCCCCGCTTGTGATCGTTGAAGCGATTGTCTTGAGGGGGTTGCAGAGAAGCTGAGGCTTCGGGCTCCGTCTTCACTTCTCAAAGGATTGGTGCAGGTGTTACGGCTCGTCGAAGGCAGCCCCCTCCGCCTTGGCATACTGTTCGAAGTATGCCATCAGCTGTGCCATGGATGACACGGGCTTCCGATGAAGCTTGCTGAGGAGATCGGGGTTCAACACCCCTTCGCGGGCGGCGTCGACTACCGAAGAGGTAGACAAGCCCTTGATCTGTGACTTGGTGTGGGTGAAGCGCATGAAGTATTCCTAAAGCGTTTGCCCTGCTCGCTGCTTCACCTGGAATAAGCTCCCTGTCGACATCGGAGCCACAAAGGTACCTTGGAAGTTGCTTACGAACTTCCTCTTCAACTGCTCCCAAGATCTGATCGATCCTGCTTCAAGGACCAAAACCATCGGAGAGCCACATCTTCGAGAGCGAGGGGGAAACATTTTGCCATAGTGTTGCGCACCCCTCCACTTGCTTTTATCGCCAGGGCATATGAGCGAGCAAATTCTCCAGGGTCGGACCCGCCGGAATACTTGTGCAACTTCGAGGTCGTGAACCTGGGATCGAAGGGCACCCTTTGCAAGTCCGAATGTAACGGAGACTCATCATCGAAAGATGTGTTCTCAGCGTCCTCCAGGACTTGAACAGCTTCGGGAAGATTGCGAGCACCACCGTCTTGGGGCCCTTCTGGAGTCTGGGTGGAGGCCTGGGAGCGGAGGCGATCAGCGGCCTCTTGCCTCCACCTAGCCACTTCCTCCTGAAGTCGCGCTATCTGAGTAGCCTCGGCCTCAGGAAGGTCTTCGTCTTCGTCGGAGGGTAGCTTCGGGTCTCGGGAACTGACATAATCAGTTTGGAGCACCGTAGGGGGAGCCCGAGGGCCTCTGGGCACTCGACGCCCAGCGACGCCCTCGGGAATTGTTGGAACAGTTGAGGGTCCGGCTCCGTTGGTCCGAGGGGACCTTCGGAGAGGACCCGAGGCTTGGCTTCGCTTGGGAGGCATAGCTAGCAACGAAGAGGTCCGAAGACCGGGGACTTCGATTGGTTTGGGAAGGCGAGGGGAGGCCTTCAAACCGCACTAGGAAGCCCCTTACCGAAGGGTGCGCGGAATCTTGGAACTCCGAAGCTCCCTCCGTAAGTGCTCTTCGAAGTGCAGTCAGCAGTAGAGAACTAGCTTCTAGAACTAGGCTCCCCACGGACGGCGCCAACTGTTGGCGTAAAAGATTACTCTAACAGGTTCTCTAAGATTAAGAACAGACAAACAGTGAGTTCGCGTTTAGGAACTATCTCAAGCCTCTGAATTGGATAATAGCTTAAGTAGTCCGAATATGTGTATTGAATAGCTGAGTATCCGATGCCTATTACAGGGTAAGAAGGGGGGTATTTATAGGCAAAAAAGTCTAAGGAAAATACCTATTTACCCCTCAATTACAACTGACATAGTGGAAACTATTCGGTACCCTGAACAGGGTTAAATGGTAAAATCTACCCGGAGCAAGTAGATAAGCCAAACATCTTATCAACCTTGTCGTCGTGTCTCCGGAGCCTCATATCCTGCGGAGAGTTCCTTCGGATCGTAAGTCGGAGCACCCTTCGACTTAACGACTCCTCCACCTTCTTGCATGAGCCCATCAGCTCCGAAGCTGGTAAGTTACTTTGAACTGTTACTCTCTAAGTCCTGAAGGTGAAGCATTTTCCCCCAACACACCCCTACTCCGCCACATTTGTTGCCAGAGCATTCTTCGAAGGGGTGGTTCGGCTGCATGGGTTCCCCTCCTCCATCGTCAGCGATAGGGACCCGGTTTTCATGAGCAACGTGTGGCACGACCTTTTCAAAATGGTAGGGGTGTCCGTCCGCATGAGCACGACTTTTCACCCACAGACGGACGACCAGTCCAAAGTCGTCAACAAGGTAATCGCCATGTATCTACGATGCACAACAGGAGATCGACCACGAGCTTGGGTGGACTGGCTGCCATGGGTGGAATATTGCTACAACACGTCCTTCCACACCGCCCTACGAGCGACTCCATTTCAGGTGGTCTACGACCGGCCCCCGCCACCTCTACTACTGCACAAAGAAGGAACCGCACGCAAGGCGACGGTGGATGAGCTACAACGCGCGCGCGATGACTTCTTGATAGAAGTCTGTGAGCGCCTTCTTCAAGCACAGCAACTGTCAAAACACTACTTCGACGACCATCATCGCAACTTGGAGTTTGAAGTGGGAGACTGGGTCTAGTTGCGCCTCCACCGAAAAACCCAATCACTCGAGTCTCTGGCGAAAGGGAAGCTTGGCCCACGCTACACAGGGCCCTTCCAGGTCCTGGAGCGCATTGGAAAAGTGGCCTACCGTCTTCAACTACCAGAGGGCGCCCGCCTCCATGATGTCTTCCACATCGGCATGTTAAAGCCCCACCGCGGTGACCCTCCAGCAGCAACACCAGCACTACCTCCAACACTAGACGGCCGCATTCTACCCTCACCAGAACGTGGGCTACGCGCATAGTTACGCAGAGACGTATGGCATGTGCTTGTTCAGTGGCAAGGAATGGCGGCCTCCAAAGCGACGTGGGAACAACTCCAGGATTTCAAAGAAGCCTACCCTGAAATTCAGCTCGAGGACGAGCTGTTTGAAGAGGCGGGGAGAGATGTTAGGACCGACATCTCTTATAGGAGGCGCCGGCCCTAGAAGAGTCCAAGGAACTACTAGTAGTTATCTATTTGTTTTTCAGATTAAAGATTAAATTCTATTTCAGTTATTCAGATTAGAGATTAGATTCTATTTGAGTTATTCAGATTAGAGATAAGATTGTATTAGGCCTATAAATACCCCTTAAGGGCTATGGAATAAATCAGACCTGAGCAATCTATTAGTTGTCAGGGTTTCTCCCAATCCTCCCTGCCCTAACCTTCCTGCGCGCAGCCCTGGTCGGCGCCTTGGCGGCCGGCCAGCCCCCTAGTCACCCGTACAATCTACGACCAAGGAAACCAAGCCCTATCAACGCCACACCATCTGTGGTGACCAACAGTGTAGGCCGACGGTGGTGGGCAGATCTGGTGGCAGAGTGGCGTAGAACAAAGAGGAAAGGGAAGGCAGGGGCCAAATCTAGCATGGAGTGGCGTGGAACGGCCATGCATAGTCGGGTGTGGTCGGGCACGCGAGCAGCGCACGACGAGGCCGGGCATGACACGTGGCGAGGCGACTCGCGGCGAGGCTGGGTGCGCTGGTGCAGAAGATGGGGGAGAGAAGATGAGTGAGAGGAGAGGAGGGGAAGAAGGGTCTGGCTGTTGGAGACTAGAGAGGGTGAGGGAGCTGAGAGATAGGGTGGGGAAAGGTTAGGGTTTAGAAATGGGTTTTAAATGGGCTGGAATTTAAATAGACTTTCATCAAATTTATATAAATAGATTATTTACTAAATTTTAAATATTTTATTAGGCATAATTTAAAATATGTTGTTGTGATTTGGGAAATTTCTGGAAGCTTGCCCACTGGCCAGCATTCCTATTCTATTTTATCTTCTGGTTCTTTTACATATGAGCCCTTTTACATTTTAGTATTTCCACCAACACTCCCCCTCAAGATGGGCTAAAGATATCTATCATGCCCATCTTGTTACAACTCGACTCACTCTCACTAGGTCCTAAGCCCTTTGTGAAACAGTCTGCTAGTTGATTTCTTGATCTCACATATTCTAACTTGAGAGTCCCGGTCTCAAGCTTCTCCTTGATGAAGAATCTGTCGATCTCCACATGCTTAGTACGGTCAAACTGAATTGGATTATTTGCAATGTTGATTGCAGCAACATTATCACATTGAAGCGTCATGGATTCATTCCTTAACAGTCGCAGCTCCTTCAACAATCTTTTAAGCCACAACATCTCGCACAGGCTCAAAGCCATTGCCCTATATTCAGCTTCAGCTGTAGACCGAGCTACAACTGCTTGCTTCTTGCTCCGCCATGAGACAAGATTACCTCCCACAAACACACAATAACCAGAAGTAGATCTTCTGTCATCCTTGCTACTTGCCCAATCAGCATCACAATATCCTTCCAAATTCAGGTGTGCATTCCTTTTGTACCACAACCCTTTTCCAGGGGTTCTCTTCAGATACCTCAAAATCCTGTAGACTACATCCATATGTCCAGTCCTTGGATCATGCATATACCTGCTTACCACGCTCACTGCATAGGAGATATCAGGTCTTGTATGGCACAAATATATCAATCTTCCAACTAATCTTTGATATGTTTCTTTATCAACTGGATCTCCAGACTGGGCATCGATTTGGTGATTTCTATCAATGGGAGTACTACATGGCCGACATCCAAGCATTCCAGTTTCCTTCAAGAGATCAAGGACATATTTCCTCTGGGAGAGGACAATCCCCTTGGGTGATCTAGCAATCTCAATCCCAAGGAAATATCGAAGTGATCCCAGGTCCTTTACCTCAAAAGTTCTTCCAAGATTCTCCTTCAAGCATTTAATTTCTTCTACGTCATCTCCAGTAATCACTATGTCATCCACATAGACTGCCATAATGGTGATATACATACCCCTGTGTTTATAGAAAACTGTATGGTCACCATTGCATTGAGTGTATCCCATACCACAAACTGCTCTCCTGAACCTATCAAACCAAGCCCGGGGTGACTGCTTTAGTCCATATAACGACTTCTTAAGTTTGCATACCTTCCCATTAGTCTGACTATTTGCAAATCCTGGTGGGATTTCCATATAGACCTCCTCCTGCAGATCGCCATGGAGGAATGCATTTTTTACATCCATCTGATGAAGAGGCCACCCAAAATTGACCGCACAGGAGATCAAAGTCCTAACAGTACTCATCTTTGCCACAGGAGCAAAGGTCTCATCATAATCAATCCCATACGTCTGACTATACCCTTTTGCAACCAATCTTGCTTTATATCTATCCACCTCACCTTTTGGGTTTTGTTTCACAGTGAAGACCCATTTACAGCCCACAGCTTTCTTCCCTTTCGGAAAAGGGACCAATTCCCATGTTTTGTTCTTCTGAAGAGCATGCATCTCTTCTTTCATTGCTGCACTCCACTTCGGGTCCTGTTTTGCACACTTCCAGTCCCTTGGAATAGGCACAGTTTGTAGAGATGCAACAAATGCTCTATATGCGGGTGAAATACGAGAGTATGAGATAAAATTAGCAATGTCATGATCTGTACTAAGATGCTCAAAACCATAGCGAACTGGAGGTTTTCCAAAATTAGATCTAGTATCTCTACGTTGTGCAAGAGGTAACTCTACATGTTCAAGGATAGGAGAGACATTACCGCTTGACCCAGATGGAGAGAGATCCAAGGAGAGATTTGGGACTGGAGAGATAGGCTCCTGCGGCTGTAGTGCATGCTCCCCCTGACTCCTGAGTCTCCTTCTCTGGTACACTATGGGCTCCTTAACAACTGTCCCCTCAATATTTGTTCCAACAGTCACCTCTGCACTTTCTTTGGCAATCACCTCCCCATTTTCATCACCAATCATGTCCATAACATTATCCTGATCAACCACCTGAGTCACAGGCACATTCATTTGGCACGGAATTGCCCCAACAATCACCTCTCTTTGAGCTGCCCCTTCATCTTGCACACAACCATTCTCCCCCTCTCTACTATCACCCTCAGTGATTGAAGAGAATTCTTCAAAAAATGGATCAAGATCCCATGGCTTTATGTAGTATGGTTCTAGTTCACGAAACATCACATCCATACTCACAAACAATTTCTTTCCAACAGGATCCCAACACTTGTACCCCTTTTGTGTAGAAGAGTATCCAACAAAGACACACTTCACCGCCTGAGGATCCAGTTTTCCCACTGAGGGTCTATAGTCCCGCACAAAGCAGACACACCCAAATACTTTGGGAGGTACTTTAAACTCTCTCTGTCCAAATAAGAGCTCACAAGGAGACTTCATACCAAGAATTCTAGACGGCATGCGGTTGATTAAATATGCTGCTGTTAGTACTGCTTCACTCCAAAGATATTTAGGGACATTCATCTGAAACATCATTGACCTTGCTACCTCCAGCAAGTGTCGATTCTTCCTCTCAGCTACCCCATTTTGTGGTGGGGTATCCGGACAGGTAGTTTGATGTATAATCCCATTATCCGAAAGATATGCCACAAAATCATTGTTCACATACTCCTTTCCATTATCAGTTCGAAGGATTCGAATCTTGGTATTAAATTGATTTGCAACTAGCTTATGAAAGTCTTGAAAACATCTAAGGACCTCATGCTTACCCCTAAGCATATAAATCCATGTCATCCGGGTATAGCAGTCAATAAAGGTGACAAACCACCTAAATCCACTCAAGGATGTAATTGAGCAGGGACCCCAAACATCAGAGTGTATTAACAAAAAGGGTTCACAACTACGAAGACCAATACTAGGATATGTTGTTCTTGTATGCTTCCCAAGTTCACATGCATCACACACAAGTTTAGTCCTATCCGCACCCTTAAAAGCATCAGGATACAGTTTACTCAGGTTTTCAAAAGTCATATGTCCTAACCGACAATGAAGCCAGAAGATCTCTTTTTCCTTCACTCCAGCATCTACTATCAATGCTGACTCAGCTTGGTCCACAAACCACAGCCCATTACGCCTGACTCCAGTCCCAATCACTCTCCCCGTCCTCTTCTCCTGAAAGACACAACGATTTTCATCAAATGTAACCGTACATTTAAACTGATCAACAAGAGAGCTAACAGAGAGGAGATTGACTGGGAATGAAGGAACATGCAAGACAGATGATAAACTAAGAGATGGGGTACACTCTATAGTTCCTACACCATGAATAGGTTGAGAGGTACCATCCGCAGTTTGAATAGTTTCAGGATAAGAATGTGAGGTATAACTCTTGAATGAACTAGATATGCCTGTGACATGCTTGGATGCTCCTGAATCAATGACCCACTCTATATTATGCCTACATGTGGATGCAAGTGCCTGTGCCTGAGTACCTTTGCCCAAGTGGGCATAGTTGGCAAAGTTACCAAAGTGACTGGTGGTGGCAACCACAGAACCAACTGGAGTTGTGCTGGAGACTTCAGATGCCTTGCTCTTCTGCCACTGTTCCCATTGTTTGACCTGCTCTCCAGTCAAAGTGAGGGATGAGACTTCTCCTGTAGAAACAGCACTGGCTTGTGGGACACTATCCATTGTGGTAGCATTGGCTTGTGAGCCACCACGACCTCTGCCACGACCTCCCGCACGGCCACCACCACGAACACCACGACCACCTCCATAATCACCACGAGCACCCCCACGACCTCCACGAGTTCCACTTCTACCACCATAGTTGTTTGGATGAGGGCAATTGTAACTCAGGTGTCCCTTCTCTCCACAGTTGTAGCACAACTTCTCCGCCATTGTGGTGTAGGCTGACTTCACCGGATTGTTACCACCCATCATCCGGAGTCTACTCTCCTCAATGACCATAGCTGATACAGCCTCCTCCATAGTAGGTAGACTTTCTTGGTGACAAAAAGCAGCCCTCCTACTTTCAAACTCGGGATCTAAGTTCCTCAAGAAATGAGTCACCCTTCTGTCTTCTACCCACTTTTGAACCTCCCGAGCATCTTGTGGATCTCTCATACGAAGTGGAGCATAGTGATCCAATTCTCCCCACAAGTATTGCAACTCACTGGCGTACTGCTCCACTGGACGCCCCGCTTGTTTCACTGCATCAGCCTTGTTTTGGATTTCTATCATCACCATCACGTTCCCTCGCTTGGAATACATGTTACTCAAGTATTTCCAGATTTGTGCTGCATTACGCATAGCTTCCACCATCTTGCCAACTGATGGTGACATGGATGCCAATAACCATGCCACTATGGTAGAATCAGTAGTATGCCAAACTCTCCACTCAGGACTAAGCTTGTTGGCCGGCTCAACACAATCTTCTTCCAGATTGTGCTCTACTCCTTTTCCTCCTAGGATTACTTGCACTCTTCTAGCCCAACTCAAATAATTTTTACTCCCCTCAAGCTTCACATCATTTGGTATGAGTTCTAATTTGAGTTCACGCATTTCTCTAGAGCCTATCAAGCCCATCTCCAGAAGCCCCTGAATCATGGACCTCATTTCATCTCTCAACTCATTCTTGGTAATTAGTGAATTATCTCCGCCGCCACTACCACTGGAATGCTCACCTGCTGCCTTCCTTGCATCCTCCACCGGATCCATCCCCTCCTGAATCAGACCTCACGTAGCAACACCAAATAGCCACACTGCTCTTCTCTTGCGCCTGGAGGAGGAGGAGCGATGCTCAAGCTCCTGTCCAAGGTGGTGTTGGAGTACTGCCCGCTGGACCCCAAGTCCCACCTCGCGTACTCGTCACCTACTTCAACGGCGTCGAGGAGGCCTTCGTCGCCGCGGAGGGCGTCACCGCGCAGGGCAACCGCGAGCAGCTCCCCGGCCTCCCTCGCGTCTCCACGCGCCACAGCCTCCACCAGCAGCCGTGGCTTCCAACGACCTCTTCGAGGGCCTGCTGGCTACAGCAGCCCGTCGCCACTGCAGCACCGGTCACCGCAGGACAGCGCGCGGCCTCCCCCTCAGCGCATGTACCGCCGCCGCCGCCGAGAACGTCCGCGCTGAAGAGCGCTCTCAAGCGGAAAAGCCCTCCTCGGACGCTGCCTTGTCCTCACCGGCCGCCGCGCCGTAGCCGCCGTCACCTATGGGATCCGCCGGCGGTGGCCGGAGCAAATCGCCCAAAACCTAGGCTCTGATACCATGTTGTGATTTGGGAAATTTCTGGAAGCTTGCCCACTGGCCAGCATTCCTATTCTGTTTTATCTTCTGGTTCTTTTACATATGAGCCCTTTTACATTTTAGTATTTCCACCAACATATGTTTTTATAATTTTAATTATATATTTCTTATCTGATAATGTATCTAAATAACATATTGCAATTTGATACTGTATTATCATGCTATATTACTATTGTTGTTTGCAATTTAGTGTTTTAGTACTTATATATTGATATAATTTTCTAAATCCTATGAGCTATTTTTTTATTGATCGCCATGCTGATGTCATTATGGCGACGCCGCGCCGTGCACTATAAGCATTGTAAAGTTGTGAAGGTGGTAAGTTGCCATGCTTCGACGAGTCGCCGTAACAACTATGGTGCTGTTGATATTATTCTGGGAATGCAATGGTTGCAATTTCTTGGACCTATCTTATGGGACTTCACCCAGATGCACATGTGCCTTTGGCGAGGAACTCTCAAGGTCACTTTCCATGGCCTCCTCAAGGATCGCCAAGCGTCTTGTGCCCTGATAAACAACGAGACCGGTGTAGGAGAAGATTTCCTGACTTTCAGCTCAAGGACGAGTTGTTTCCAAAGGAGGGGAGATATGTTAGAGTCAAGATTGTCTACAACAGGAGAAAGCCCTGGTTAAGATTAGGGATAGTTATTTCTATTTAAGTAATCAGATCTTTAGCAAATCTGCAAAGAATATATATATCCTTAGTTTCCTATCTGCTAGGAAAGTTGTCTTTGATACCAAGTTGTCACGGGCGTTTATAGTGGGATGTGGGGAAGAGAGTGAAGGGTGTAATCGTGGCTGACGGGAGGATAAGGGTGTGCTGTCCTGGCGACGCCTAGGCGCTGACTAGGCGTCCAGGCGGTCACCGCCGGACGCCTGGCTGAATCGCCTCGCCTGGGTGAGTTAGGCGCCCGCCTGGAGATTCTAGGCGTCGCCCATGGCGCCTAGGCGGTCGCCAGGAGACTCTGGGCGGGCGCCTAGGGTCTGTGCCTCCGTGTCTATTTTCTAAGCCTCTAAGGCGTGCCCAGGCCCTTTCGGTTCCTCTTCCCTTGCGCCGCCGCCTCTTCCCTTGCACCGCCGCCTCAGTCCCTTGCGCTGCCGCCCGCCGGCTGCCGGATCTGCTCCTGTGCCTTGCGCCGCCGGCCGCCGGATCTCCGGTTCCCCTAGCGAGTTGCTCCGCTTCCCCTTGCGCCGCCCGGGCAGCGCCGCCGGCCGCCAGATATCCGGTTCCCCTAGCGAGTTGCTCTGCTTCCCCTTGCGCAGTTGCGCCGCCCGGCCACCGGCCGCCCGGCCGCCTCGGCTCCCTCCCCTGTGCTCCCTCCCCTGCTTCCCCCTCCCCTGTGCTCCCTCGCCGCAGCAAGCAGAGAAGGCAGCAGTTTCCAGCAGGCAGCAACAGAGAAGGTAGCACTGCAGAGTTCCAATGGGACAATGAATGGGTTCACTGAAATGCAAAGTGCTGACCTTTGCATGCTGAATTTAATTGGTCGCCTAGGCGACGCCTAGGCGCCCGCCTAGGCGCCTAGGCGTCCAGTCGGCCCCCTGGCGACTGGTTTCGCCGGGACACCGTGACAACCATGGCTGTCCCTCGACTCCCCGGCGCCATGATGGCTTAGGCGGAGGATGGAGTAGGGGGCCAGCACAGCAAATGGCATAGTCTAGGGAGGGCGGCGCAAGGGGCTGGTGGCTAGGATTAGGGTTTGAAGCCAAATTGGTTTATTTCTTAACCCTTTTGATTACAAACTACTAATCTCTTTATATAGAGCAGATGTTCTTTTATTTCTAGGAACACATCTAAAGATAGAAACTAACCACAACAGATAAAGAGTAAACCAATCTAACTCTAGTTGGCATAGACTAATATGGCCGGCTCATGTTGGGGGCACACTAGGCCGGGCTGCTACGGGCTGGTCTTGGGCTGGCATGGCAGCCAGCCCTTGGGCATATGTGTGTCCCCACATGACAAAAGCAGTTCCAAATGGGCCCTTTACTGTGTGTAGTCTAGAGGACTGATGTTTTCTTCTATATGCTGCCTTTTGAAATTTGAACCATGCGAAGAATGAAAAAATGGAATTATAGCAAACATGAAACATGTAGGATCTGGAAAATATTGATCCTATTAATATATATTCAGTAAGTAAACGGACTACTGAATCTGTAACAATGAATCATTAGATCATGAATAATCTATTCTAGAGCATGATGTTTCTGGTTCTTCCCAAGAAGTAAACTCAGATTATAGTAACATACTAGCATTCGACTTAAGTGTTGTAGGCATTATAAATATTTTTCCTAGCATGTAGATAAATTTGTAGGATAATTCGAAAGATAAGATTTTGGTCATGTTGCTCAAAAGGCACTTGTTTGCAGTGGGAGGATTTGGCTGAACCTGTGGGTTCACCATCACTGGTACATAGACCACACCTGCCTAGCCCAAGGAGAACGGCAGTTTCTCCTTTGCAACCTGCAGATAATAAAGCTAAACGAAGAAAGGCAAGGAAGTGGTGTGTGTTAGAAGAAGAAACATTAAGAAAGGGTGTCGAACAGTATGTCTTTTATCTTGCTGTTGTAATCTACTGATCAATAGTCCATCTTTGTCGTTCCTCACGCTTGCTGTTTGAATTGCCTCTAGGCAAGTTCTGCTATTCTGTCGTATTATGCTAACCATTTCAATGTGTTTTTTCATTTGAAGATACGGTAGCGGCAACTGGAAGGATATTTTAATCACCAATCCTGATGTTTTTATTGGTAGAACAGCGGTGAGTATTTGGATATCACACTTCAAGTCCCCCTTTTTAATGATTTTTCATAAAGTAGTCACCTGTTGTATCTTGCAGGGGGACTTGAAAGATAAGTGGAGAAACATGACGAGATATTAGAGAGAAATGACAATACGAGAGTTTATTTGTCTGGCTGAAGAACCTTTTTAGGCTTTAGCACATTGTCTGGTATGTTGAAGCAGCAACACTTTACTGTTGTGGTTGTGCTGTGGACCGACCAGAGGGGGTGAATGGGCGCCTAAATTTTTTTTGCTAAACTATATCATAACACCCAACGCACCCCCAACAAAACAAACAACAGTGGCAAAGCAAAATACAGGAATTAAAATTGTCTAGCCTTAAAATGACCAGGGTCCTAAATAAAATGATATTCAAAAATAAAATAAACTAAATAAAATAACTGTAGCGAAAAATGGGTACTAGAAACATTTAATGGCCTAGGAAAAATACCTAAATAAAGCAATAATAATTCGGATTGCAGTCTAAAAATTAAACAAATAAAATATGAATCATTTAGAAATTAATTCGGAAATAAACCTAAAATATTTCATGTAAATCTAAAATAAAAATATTGCTGCAATTGATGATATAATTTTTTATGAGCAGATTAAAAATACTTAAATAAAAATATGTGAGCATTAATAATATTTTAGCAGATAACAATTAACCACAAAATTAATAATCAAATTTTTAGGCGATTAATGATTTAATTATTAACTGAAAAATAGAAGATTAAATTAAATTTACCTGATCTGCCGCGTTGCCTGCGGATGTGCTACCCAAGACACCTCTCCTAGGCTGCCGTGCATGAAAATTGCACAAGCTAATCTCCTGTGGCATGATTTCTTCGGCTGCTGCGTCTACACGCCGTAGGCTAGGCCAAGCAAGCTTTGCGCTCTGCGGCAAGCTCGTAAGCCACACGGCCGTGGAAAACAGAAAAAAACAGCGGCGGAGAAAATTTTGTAGATCGAAAAACAATACTAACCGGTGGACTGTCGATTGATTTCGGAAAAACAAAATAAAACAGTCATTCTATCCTCATGGGAGGGGCTTATTTATAGGCGACTCCTAATGCATGAAAAGACTAATTTACCTCTAGGGTAAATTAATAATAACTTTAAAATAAATTCTGAAAATTACTAAAATATTCTTTAAAAATCATTTAACTCAAATAAAAATATTATGGACTTAAAAACTAAATTTTAATATCCTAAAAACAAAATAATCATAGGTTGTCAGTTTTGCGCCGAAACTGACAAAACGTCCACCGTCTTCGCACCGGGTACTTGGATTGGGCTGACCCGACCCCGTAGCTTCCTCAGTCCGGCAATCGCTCGCCGCCCGTGTACCTGAGTCAAACCCAGTAAACAGATCAGTGGATCATCTGTCGCTCCTAGCCCATGTATCCGGATTGGGCCAGCCCGACTCCGTGGCTCTTCTGTCCGGTTGTCGCTCGCTGCCCATATACCTGAGTCACACGCGGCCTCAGACTCGGCATATCTTCATTTCTCTTCTTTTGACTTGCGTTAATAATCACTCATCATATCTGGAGTATCAAAACCATATTTTTCAACATGGTTTCTTGGCTGTTACTTTATTAGGCCGAGTGTCAATCTGTAGATGTGCTGATCAAAACAGTACAGTTGCTTAACGGCTTTACTGAACTAATTTTTTTCGCAAGTAACTTATGCTGTCTGTAAGCTTCTCCCCTCGTAATTAACTTAATGAGTCACTGTTTCTAAAGCCCCGATGGATGGAATCGAGTTTATCACAACTATTTAATGGCATACACGAAAGTGAAAAGTTGATTTAAAGACTTTTCTATACTATTTTAAAAAAGTTAGTAGTGGTAAGTTTGATACCACTATCACTCCTTACAGTAAATTAAAGCATCTCATCTCTATTTATATTATGTTTTTTTAATATTATAATTTTTTTCGTTGCAAGTTAAGAGTACTGAGCTAGTCTAACATTTGTAAGAGAGTTTGGGGGAAATCGTATCGATTAGGATCTCGTGAAATGGAACTGCGATAATCCATCAGCGATCAAAAATATCAACAATGTCTGCTTATTCATAGTTTTCTAATAAACATTCGTGGAGAGAAATTGTGTTGTATCTTAGAAGCTTGTGAAACAGAATAGCGATAATCCATCAGCTATTAATAATGACTGCATGTTCATTTGTCATCAGAATATCATCATGATGCCTGACGTAGCATCTCTCCCTAACAAGGTCATTCATGTACGGTGATCTCTGCACAATGAACAACTCAATATAACTTAAAAACTAGATTAAATTGAAACTTGGATAGAAAAATATACACATGATATTCTGTCTAACTTAAATAAGAGGAACATAATATTATCTAACTTAAACAAGACAAGAGAAACAGAATATTGTCAGATGGATAAGAGGAACAGCATGCTCTCGAGTAGGAGCGTAGGAGAGTGCACTGCTAAGCTTGTGTCTGTTTAGCTTCTTGGAGGCATCTTTATGCTCGTAATCTTATGACGCAAAAATCTAGAGATCAAAAAGTTGGAAACGAATCATTTTGGCTTTTGGGCATCACAGCTAGAAGTGAAAGTGATTTGGTTAGTCCAAATGAATTCGAATCTATTTTTTTATTCAGATACGGATTTAGATACAAAATTTTTTGGTTATGAAAATGAATATGATACTGATGATATGAGACAGATATGAATTTAGATCTGGATAATTCGAATAAATATTATTCGGATATCTGAATTTTTAGTCCAACAGCCCAATTATCCATAATCCATAACCATTAAATTTATTAAAATGAACAATACCATGCGTACCAACAGGGCCGTTCCTAACATTTTTGGGGCCCTAGGCGAAAAAAATTTAGAGGCCCTTTGATCTATTTTTAGTCGGTGGGCAAATCACACGAGTAGATGTACAAGGATATTAGCGACGAGCAGTGACAACATGTGAGCATCGGTAAATCGACAACGTCGTTTCCTACCATGTTGTCAGTTAGATCACTCACATGGATTATCGCGAGGACATAACCACTGTCACTACCATTCACTGGTCTAGCATTAGAATTTAGGATAAGATTTGGACCGGTCACCACTTACTAGCACTTTAGGCTCTAGTGGAGTAACTGAGGCAACAGAAGCCTTTCTCATCCATTGTTCGTTGCCCATTGCGGCGTTGCTATAGCAGGAGTCATGCCATCGTGAGCTGATGAATAGGGGATTTAGGTTGCCGAGTGAGCAGGTGAGGATTTTGGGCAATATCATGGGAGGTTAAGCGTTAGTGCGTGGCTGCCTAGCTGGCCTGCATTTGCAATAATGCTGGACTGCTAGCGTGCTACATTGGACTACGGCGATATCACGCTAGGCAATATTCTAATTTGTAGATTTGTTGTGCTGCATGCTGGATCATTTTTAGATTGTGAACTGTGGTGTAGAGCATATAAAAATTGAGAAACCAAGGGTTGGTTTCGGTGTTTTGTGATGAGTGATTGACAGTATTTTTACCCTCTGTTCGAAGGGTACCTCCGGAGGGGCTTCGGAGGTTGTACCTCCGAAGGGTATTCGGAGGTGGCTTCACCAAAGTGAGTTCGGTGTTTGCTTGCTGCAATCGTTGCAGCGGAGTGTGCTCGTCGGAGGGGTCCGACAGTACACGATGACTGGGTGTGTACCGAAGGGTTCGGTACTTTGGGCGGTACACCGGAGTGTGTGCCGGAGGTTTCTAACCCGGAGAGGTCTCCGGAGTACTGGATACACTTTTCTGGTTGTCTGTTGTGCGCAGGGACTTCGGAGGCGACGGACAAGGTTCGTAGCAGGTGAACCTGGGTCAAGCGGGAGGCTTGATGCCAGGGGAGCGGGGAGCTCCGTCACGGTGGCTGCGAAGGTTGTCCGGGTCAGTCCTCGGGTCGAGGTGTGCCAGGTGAAGGCAGAGAGTGCGGAGCGTGGCTCCGGCTGAAGGTGCTCCGAGACAAAGTCCTCGGAGGTGAGGCACTTCGAAGGAACTCCGAATGGAGTGACTTCGGAGTTGGTGGAACAAGTCCTCTGTGGAGGCAAGGAGTTCGAAGTGTGCTCCGGAGGGAGACATTCGAAGGTGCCCGACGAAGGTCTCAGAAGTCGAGGCGCATCGAAGGCATGGTCCGGGTGAGGCTCGTCGAGGAGTGTGCTCGGGGAGAGGCACTGCGACGAAGGGCTCATGGGATGCTTCATGCGGAGGCCTTGGACGAAGGAGGGACTTCGAAGGGTGGTACTCCGAAGGTGGGGCTTCAGAGTGAGGAAGGCTTCGGAGCAAGGCTTGCTCCGGAGTGTGGTTGACTTGAGGTGCTTCGGCCTGCATGGCTTCGGTACACGGACTGACGGAGTTCGAGCTGGGTGAAGCTGCGAAGCCGTGGTGGTCCACTCTGGAGGTGTTGGTGCGAAGGCCCAAGGGCTTTGACGGCTTCGGCTCAAAACCGTCACTGTATCGGAGGCCATCTTCGGCGAAGCGAAGGCCACCAGGCTCAAGGCTTCTCGCCGAAGCTACCGCACCCTCGCGTGCGAAGGGAGGATTCCAGAAGGTCAAAGACTGCAAAGGCTGACACTGTCTGTTCTGTAAAAGGCTGACACTGTCCCCTCTGCAAAGCTGACAGAGAAGCCTCCAAAATAAAGGTGGACTACCTTTTGTACCCCTTAGTTCTGTAGAGTCAAAATCAATGTAAACCCTAGGGGTAGTGTAGTCATTTCCTTTGGGTGAACTGTGGGCTATAAATATGGGGGCTCGGTAGGTAACATTTAACACTTTGAGCATTTACTGTTGAACTCCCGTAGCCACACACTTCGTTGTATTTCATCCAGAGTTCAATTTATTTTGTGTTCCTTGTTCAAGCGGCGAAGCCCTGCTTCCTGTGCTTTTTGCTTTAGCTCGCGTTACATACCTCGCCTGTTGTAGTGCACCGAAGCCTGTTGAGGCGAAGGTTGTTTTTGTGCGAAGTGTGTTTTGTCAGTGTGCGTTCGCTCTGTGTAACAGGAGGCGTGACCTCGCTGCTTACTAGCGTAGCCCTGACCGAGGCCCGTTTTGCTTCTTGTGTCGAAGCCCTTAGTGTAGTCCGTTTGTGTGCGTGTAGACCTTCGTGTACGAAGCCCAGCACCAGTTGCTGCTGCCAAGTACTTGGTCGAAGTCCTCAGAGGGGTGTCCACTCTTGCGAAGGGTGAAGTGCGAAGCCTGCTCAAAGCACCCTGTGTGCGGAGCCTGCACTGACTTAGCAGAGTAGATTTTCGAGGGTTGTAAGTGGAGCGAAGTCTTCTTGGCTTCGAACTATTGCTCCTCCGAAGCCTGTGTTCGAAGGTGTCGAAGTACCTCCGAACCAGACCTTCGAAGGTAGTGTTCGAAGCCTGTTCCGCAGAAGACAGAACTGAAACCGAAGGCTAGTTTTTAGCCCGAAATTTTAAAAGCTCCCATTCACCCCCCCTCTGGTCGCCGTTTCCGGTCCAACAAAAATATTAAGTTATATAAGATAGACTAGATTAGAATCACTAGGCTAGGTCTAGCAGGGTTTGTCTAAGTCTAAGTGAACATGGCATAGGTCTTAGGTATAAACAGAGAGGGTAAGGGGTTGTGTACCTTCACCGGAGGGGGCCGGAGTCGACGAGGAGGACGCCATGGCGTCGGTGCGGCGAGGGAGGCTTCCCGCCGCTTAGCGCAAATGTTAGATCGGGTCTGTAGGAGTGTAGGGGAGGAGTTTGGGCGTGCAAGGATTAGCCTTTGCATCCTGAGCCCTACCCCTTATATTTTGCACTAGCGGTAGGGGCCCCTCAACCATGAGTTGGTTGGGGCGCCCCCGATCAGGGCGCGAGTGAGACCAGGAGAGGTTGTTAGGGGGTCCGAACTGAGTGCGCATGGAGGAGAGGGATTCGGCCCCCTCTCCTCCGAGATCTTATCCTAACATTCTCCCCCTAGATCTCGACTTAGTTCTTAACTTAACTTAACGTTACCTCTATCTCATTATAGATCAATGCATAGAGCATGATGCATCACAATAGTCAGTTACGTACTACGTGACTCAACAGCTACAACACATTTCACTACTTTGAAATAGTTTCTAAACTTATTTTGGGCCCTTATAAATCCAATGATCAAAGGCTTTCCTTTAAATCCATACAGGTTAAGTGTTCTCTGAACACATTGGGTGGTAAGCCTTTTGTGAGCGGATCCGCAAGCATACGCTTGGTACTTATATGCTCTAGACTTATAGTGTGATCTTGGATTTTCTCCTTAACAACATAGTACTTGATATTGATGTGTTTGGCAGCAGCACTCTTCTTGTTGTTATGGGAGTATAATACTGCTGGCTCATTGTCGCAGTATAACTTAAGTGGCTTTTCAATGCTGTCGACCACTCTTAAACCGGAAATAAACTTTTTAAACCATAGTGCCTGTCCGGTGGCCTCATAACATGCTACAAACTCGGCATACATCGTGGAAGATGCCGTCACAGTTTGTTTGGAGTTTTTCCACGACACAGCTCTTTTTGCGAGTGTGAATATATAACCTGATGTGGACTTCTCAGTATCCACACATCCCGCAAAATCTGAGTCTGAATAACCTACTATTTCAAGGTTATTTGTTCTCTCATAGGTTAGCATGAGGCCTTTTGTGCCTTGCACATATCGCAAGGCTTTCTTAACTCCTTTCCAGTGATCTATACCTAGATTTTTTTGATATCTGCCAAGCATCCCGGTGGCAAAAGCTAAGTCAGGGCGTGTACATACTTGAGCATACATTAGGCTTTCCGACAGCGGAAGCATATGGAACCGACTTCATTTGATCGATCTCATATTGGTTCCTGGGACACTGAAAGTTCCCAAACTTATCACCCTTGACTATCGGAGCAGGCGAAGGCTTACAGTAGTGCATACTATATTTTCTCAGTATTTTCTCTAAGTATGCCTTCTGTGATAAACCTAATACCCCCTTAGTTCTATCTCGAAGAATCTCGATGCCTAATACATATGAAGCTTCTCCAAGATCCTTCATATCAAAGTGAGACGACAAAAACTTCTTAGTCTCTAATAGTAGATTAACATCGCTACTTGCTAGTAGGATGTCATCCACATACAAGACTAGGAAAATAAATTTCCCATTCTTGAACTTAGCATAAATGCAATTGTCCTCTTCATTCTCTTTAAACCCAAACTTTCTAATTGTCTCATCAAATTTGAGATACCACTGCCTAGAGGCCTGTTTAAGACCATAAATGGACTTAGTTAAGTGGCATCCCAAATTTTCTTTCCCTTTTATGACAAAACCCTTGGGTTGTGCCATATAGACATTCTCATTTAGATCCCCGTTGAGAAATGCCGTCTTTACATCCATCTGATGTAGCTCTAAGTCATAATGTGCCACTAAAGCCATAATGATTCTAAATGAATCCTTAGATGAGACAGGAGAAAATGTCTCATTATAATTTATTCCTTCTCTTTGAGTGAAGCCTTTAGCAACAAGTCTGGCCTTAAATCTTTCAATATTCCCTTGGGAGTCACGTTTGACCTTGTAGACCCATTTGCAGCCTACTGTTTTGGCTCCTTTAGGAATTTCTTCTAATTTCCAGACATTGTTGGTACTCATAGACCTCATCTCATCCTCCATGGCCTCAAGCCATTTAGAAGAGTGAGGGCCTCTCATAGCTTCTTCAAAAGAGGCGGGATCGCCCTCCATTTGAATTTCTTCACTCATATAAACCTCATAGTCATCAGGAATAGCTGATCTTCTTACTCTTTGTGATCTCCTAACGTTCTCTTGAACTGGGATATCATCATTTCTAATGTCTTCTTGAATTGGTACATCATTTTCTATGATGTCCTCCTCAACTGGCACATTATTTTCTAACACAAGGGGTTGTTCTTCTTGTTCTTCATTAGCAACAACTGGAACTACATGCTCCTGAATAACAGGTTCCTCATGAACAACAGGTGTCGCTAATGAAGGTCCAACTTCAGGAGCTGGACTAACAGGTGCTATCACAGGTATATGGAGAATTGGCTCTTGAATCATAGGAGTAGGTGCACAGACCCGCTTCTCTTCAAGGCTAATTTCTCTTAATACCGTGCTCCCCCTGATCATAGCGTCTTCTAAAAAGACTGCGTGTCTCATTTCTACAAACTTGGTATGTCTACCAGGACAATAGAAACGGAAACCCTTAGACTTATCTGGGTAGCCAATAAAATGACAACTCACTGTCTTAGGATCTAATTTACCAATATTTGGGTTAAATACTTTAGCTTTAGCTGGACATCCCCATACTCTAAAATAATTTAGAGAGGGTTCTCGTCCAGTCCATAATTCATACGGTGTCTTGGCACCGACGTACTCGAAACCCGATTAAGAATATGAATGGCGGTTTTTAATGCCTCCATCCATAAACCAACCGGTAGAGTGGAATAACTCAACATACTTCTTACCATGTCCATTAAGGTGCGATTGCGCCTTTCTGCCACTCCATTTTGCTGTGGTTCGCCCGGTGTAGAATACTGGGCGACTATACCATTTTCCTGTAGAAACCTTGCAAAAGGTCCAGGAACTTGGCCATACGGGGTATGACGACCGTAGTACTCCCCTCCACGGTCAGATCTTACTATCTTAATCTTTAGATCATGCTGATTTTCTACTTCAGCCTTAAATATCTTAAATTTATCCAAGGCTTCTAATCGTTCTTTAATTGGATAAATATAACCATAGCGCGAATAATCATCTGTAAATGTTATGAATGAATCATAACCATCTACAGACGTCACAGGAAATGGACCACAAATGTCCGTATGAATAATTTCTAAAACTCCTGTGCTTCGCTTCGCGCCTTTCTTAATTTGTTTGACGTATTTGCCTTTAATGCAATCTATGCATTGATCTAAGTCTGCGAATTCTAAAGGCGGAAGAATTGACTCCTTAACTAGACGTTCAATCCTCCCCCTCGAAATATGGCCTAGGCGACAATGCCATAATTTCGAAGAAACGTCGCTAATTCTCTTACGCTTATTTGTTTTGCTAGACGATACTGACTCACTAATAGTATTTACTGAATCACTTAAGGACAAAAGATAAAGTTTGTCATGCTCGAAGGCAAGACACACATATTTATTATCATAAATAATAGAACATTGTCTGTCACCAAAATGACAATCGTACCCATTATTAACTAAACAAGAAACAGAAATCAAGTTTCTGCGCATCGAAGGAACATAGAGTACATCGCGCAAAAGAATTACAAAGCCATTTTTAAATTCTAAAGGGAGATTTCCAATGGCTTCAACTTCTGCTTCGATGCCATTCGCCACTCTAATTGTTCTTTCGTTTCTTTCCAAAATTCTCGTCGTAGCGAATCCCTGTAAAGAGTTGGCAACATGAACAGTTGCACCTGAGTCAATCCACCAGGTGTTGGTAGAATAATCTAAATACAAGGATTCATCTATACAAGTAATTTCATCGTTACCGTGTTTGTGCATCCACTTGAGGAAATCCACACAGTCCTTCATATGGTGTCCCTCCTTCTTACAATGCCTGCAGACGCCTTGAGGGACATCATTGTCCTTAGGCGCCTTTCCTTTCCTCTTAAAGGTCTTAGTATTTTTTTAGGCGTAAATGTCTTTTTCCCCTTATCTTGAATTTGGTGAACTGAATCACCACCTCTAGCCTCCTTAATGCGTTCTTCCTCCTGAACGCAGTTGGACACTAATTTTTCAAAGGTCCACACTTCTGGCAGAGAATTGTAGTTGATAACGAAATGCTCAAAATCCTTACTAAGTGAGCTCATGATGACATGAACTATAAAGTTTTCTGTCAGTGCGCACTCCATAGTCTTTAGGCTAGCAGCCCAATTACTCATTCTTAAGATGTGGTCTCTTACGCCTCCACCGCGATATTTCTCATTAATAAACCTCTTAATTGTGGAGGCACAAGCAGCCTTTGATGAACCAGCAAACTGAGCATCGACCCTCTTCAGGTACTCAGTTGCTGTCTCACGATTAGGGATCGAGCTCCTGATTGGCTCTAAAATAGAGTTCTTAATAGTCATCAGACATTTTCTGTTTGAGTGCTTCCGCTTGTTGTACGCAATGTCGTACTTCATTTTTATGGGGCAAAATCCTTCTGACGCGCAGCAAATGCGTCAGCTGTCTCACCAGTGAGCATCACTGGCTCAGTAGGCTCAACTGGACATCCTTCTTGCAAGGAATAATCCACATCTAAGATGGCAAGAGCGATCAACAGACCCTCTCGCCATGATCCATAGTTGTCCCCTCTAAGTTTCTCAATATTGTTCATTTGAGCGAGTAAGTTGCCTGATAAAAATTGATAGTCAAAAGGATTAATTACAGGCATAAATAATACATGCTAATTTAATGTTGGTCAAATCAGCGTGTGAAAAAACTCAATAAATAGAAATTAATTCTACATCACCGTTGGGCAGAAATAGAATCAATTCATCTCAAAACACAGTGATTTTATCACCAACGTTGGTCAGGAGATAAAATTACTATGCAAAATAACTAAGATAAACCTTTTATTTCGTCAATCAAATTATCCCGTTGGTTCAAATTCAATCGACAAAAATATAAACTTAATATAGTGGATGAACATAAAGTTTAATTAAACATGTGGTAGCACAGCGGAAGACTTAAAATAATTATAGCACATGTTTAATCAGCATAAAGAAATCAGTAGAAAGTTTATTCTGAATTTTTAATAACTTTTAAAAGATTTATTCTCTAATTTAAATAAGATGTTGGTCTTATAAAAATCAGAAAATATCAAAGAAATGTACTAAAAATACTCATAAAATTCAGAATAACACTACTGAATGTGATGAAATTTACAAAATTATTCTTACATCAAACTTATTTTTATCTGATTTTTTTTGGGCAATTTTCTTATTTTCCAAAGAATAAATAAAACAGAAAACAATTACTTAATTCCGGAAAAAAGAAAACCAAATTTTGGCCCACACAGTGCTTCGGCTTGGCTCATTAGACACGTTTCAGCCGGCCGCACCAAACCTGGGCCCAGGCCAGGAAAGCTGCGCGCGCGCGCCTGCAACCTGGGCCTGGGCCGTGTTTTACTCATCCCGTCTGGGCCGCTTTTGGTCCGTTGATTCCTGGCCGTCGGATCTGATCCGACGGCCAGGCGTTGAGATCAGGCATATTTAAGCGCCGCGCCCGCCCCCGGAACCCTAACATCTCATTTCCCCCTTCACTCTTCCCGAGCGCGAGCGGCGCGAGAGCGGTGGCGGCCCGAGCGGCGCGCGGCGGCGGCCCGCGACGGCGACCGGCGGTCGGCCGCCACCGGCTGGCTCGCCAGAGCACCGCGCTCACCCGAGGGTGAGCGGGGCTCCGTCGAGCTAGCCCGCGGCGGTCAAACATACCGACCCGAGAGGGGTCGTCGGCCCTTGCGAGCGGCGGCGCGGTCTGGCCACCGGCGAGCGGCGGCGCGGTCCCCTGCCACGGCGAGCGGCGGCGCGACGACCCGAGGTAAGCCCCCTGGCTTCCCCTTAAAAAAAACTAGGGTTAGGGTTTCGAAACCCTAACCCTAACCTTTTTTTTTGTGTTCTTACTCCTGTGTTCTTACCCGAGAAGTCTTAGGGGAATTTTGGGGTCCTTTTCTCTTTCTGAGGGTTTAGCCGAAGCCAAAACAGGGGGGGTTTCTTCACTGTTTTGTGTTCTTAGGGTTTAACAGAGGGCAACAGGGGGTTTTCCTTAGGTTTTCTTAGGGTTAGTCGAAGCTAACAGGGTTTCTTAGAGGTACATAGTACTTAGTAACGCAACAGTGGCGTCAGATCAAAGGGGTCCGACGCCTAAAACCCTAGCTAACCTAAGTCTAGAGGCTCTGATACCATTGATAGACTAGATTAGAATCACTAGGCTAGGTATAGCAGGGTTTGTCTAAGTCTAAGTGAACATGGCATAGGTCTTAGGTATAAACAAAGAGGGTAAGGGGTTGTGTACCTTCACCGGAGGGGGCCGGAGTCGACGAGGAGGACGCCATGGCGTCGGTGCGGCGAGGAAGGCTTCCCGCCGCTTAGCGCAAATGTTAGATCAGGTCTGTAGGAGTGTAGGGGAGGAGTTTGGGCGTGCAAGGATTAGCCTTTGCATCCTGAGCCCTCCCCCTTATATTTTGCGCTAGCGGCAGGGGCCCCTCAACCATGAGTTGGTTGGGGCGCCCCCCGATCAGGGCGCGAGTGAGACCAGGAGAGGTTGTTAGGGGGTCCGAACTGAGTGCGCATGGAGGAGAGGGATTCGGCCTCCTCTCCTCCGAGATCTTATCCTAACAATATACACATATATAAATTGGGGGCCCCTAACTTTCCTGATCCCTAGGCGGTCGCCCCTCTCGCCCTAGCCCAAGAACGGCCCTGTGTATCAATACTAATGTAAAATATTGGTTTTTGTCCTAAACTGAGATCCCTCACCCTCCATTTTTTGCTCCATATCTCTCAAATAAACAAGGTGGTACTAACTCATCCCAGCCTCTTGCGCAGATGCACACTCACTAGCCGGAAACTCCGGTCCAAATATCATGTCTGCCCCAAAAACATTATTCACAAACCTGTTGTAGCAAATGTGTTCTGCGTTTGATTCTAGCGGGGATTATTTTTTGCTCATTTTTGGCGGACTGGCAGGCTAGTCATGAAAGGTAGAAGGAAGAAAGAAAGAAAGAAAAAGAATAAAATAAGAGAGCCTTTTTGAAATATAGAGATTTTCTAAGATTACTTGGTATCTCCGTACAATATATATTTACAGTTCAAATTTAATTCATTTCAATTTAAATCCTAAAAAAACAATTAATGAACTAAAAATAGTTAACCGACTACCAATTTTTTCATATATGATAAGATATATTATATTTTGATTGTAAACAAGAATTTTAGCGATAATGTGCTTTCAAGCCTAACTCATCCTATCGTTAAATCCTAATTCATCTTCACATGATCTCTGACTTTCTTAATATTCTACGTGACAACTTTCTTAAAATATTTTTAATTTTTTATCATAACATTTACATATAATATCATAACACAGTGATAAGTCTCATGTTTTTAGACTTTATTTGATTTTTTTAAGAACTAAAAAATCATTAGGTTTCACATTGCCGGGTGTCATTATTTAGATTTTTCAAAATTTCTTTAAATTTAGTCGATAATAACTAATAATGGACTCAAAAATATGAATATCGTTTTTCTATAAATTTTGGTTCATTATTTCAAGCATTTGCACTTTAAATTTTACCTATTTCAATTTAATTCTTAGAAACATACTTAATAAATTAAAAATAAAAAACGGATCTAGAAAAATGCAAAATGTTTACCTTAAATAAAATATGTTATATTTTGAGTGTAGACAAATTTTCAAAGTCAAAAACAAATTACAAATACGACATATGCTTTTTTAGGTTTGCCAAGTTATTAATAACTATTGATTTAATTTAAAATTTGTGTAATGTAATGTGAACTCGTTCGTCCGTGACCTTTTATATTCACACTGATTTGTATGAACTATTATTTATTAATTATGTGTTGTGATTACGAATAAAAAATTATATTACTAGTAATATCTAGTAAATATTCGCATCCACTCCATATTCATATTTGATAATATCCGATTCTATATTTGTATCTAAATCTAAATCCAAATTCAAATTCAAATAAAAATATTCGAGCCGTTTTCAACTTAATGACAATGACTGCTGACGTACCTCGTGGGCTGCTTGGCATCTTTACCCGCACTCCCGCAGCATGTCTCTTCTCCCAGCAGCAGGGGCTGTGGTTCTCACTAGCCCGCCGCTTTCTCGACGAAACAGAGATACCATGCCGCCGCTACCGCCGCCGCCGCCGCCGCCGCTCCTGTCTGCTCTTCCTCCCCGCGTCCTTCCCGGCCTTGGCTCGATCTCCAGGAGGACCTTCACATCGGCAGCCGCCGCGGCAGCAGCCGCGCACTCGACCTCGCTGGCGGTGTGTCACGGTGGCCGCCCTCTCCGCTACGCCGTCCTCGGCGCCGGCTTCGCCGGGCTCTCCGTCGCGTGGCATCTCCTCAAGGTTGCTCTCCTCTCACCTCTTCCTCTCCTGTTGTTTCACTTAAGTTTTTCGGCCTCGTTTTCCTGTCACTGCAAGCGTCTCCTGAGTCGAAGCCGTCGAAATTTCTTATTCCAGCATAGCTCGAAGGATTCCCGCGTGTGTGTGGACATCTACGACGAGAACGGGATCGGGGGAGGCGCTTCTGGCGTTTCCGGAGGGCTTCTCCACCCCTTCTCACCCAAAGGTCTGCCGGCTTCCATCATCACAAGCATTGCAATTATGTTTTAATATACTTATTTAGCTGTTAGCTGAACCATTTTTTCCATCTTAAGTGTGAGTGTGTGATATGTAAATGTGATATTTAATGATTTTACACTCAAAACAAGTAGTTTCGATTATTTATCATCATATCCCATAGCCATAGAATCAGACGGTTATTTCCATGTCAAATAATCAAACAATCACTTTTATCTGCAGTGAAGCTTCTATGGAGGGGTGCTGAATTCTGGAAAGAGTGTATGGATCTCCTGCGCAGTGCAGAGCAAGCGAATGGAGCCACTGGTCAAGATGAGACCCTTATCTGGAGAAGGCAATTCCTTGTTCTTTCTAGACTCTTTGTGGATTTACTTGTTTCTTCTGTTTGATCTGTATTCGCATTTGTGTGCACATTATAATGTGTGGTTTAACTGAACTGTGCAGGGGAATTATACGGCCTCCTACAAACGAGAAGGTTGCTGACATTTTGCTGGAGGTACTGCTAAATTAAGATTGTGCAGATATGCTCAGGTGTTTCCTTTATTTGTTTCTTGTGTGTGGTCTTGACTTCTTCAACCTATTCAAGCTAGAATGCTCAGAGTTGCCTCCAGAGTTGCAGCCTTGAAGTTCTTGATTCGGACGCGGCACAATATCTGGTCCCTGGGCTACGTGTTCCATTGAACTTTGCAGTTTACATGCCACTGGCACTGAACATCAATCCTAAGAAATATTTACAGGTGGTGTGCTCCTCCACGCCTTGTCTAGTTGTCAACAGTTGTCCATCTTATATTCTTGATACTCGTTCTTGGGTTTTGGCAGGCTTTGTTCTCTGCATGCCAAAATATGTCCGGTGAAGCATCAGCATCACAATCACCCAGTGGAAAGAAAGAGTGTAAGCTGCACAAGGAACATATCAATGATCTACAACAATTGGCAGGTAAAATCCTCGCACAATTTCCCAACTAAGAAATAACAGATTGATGTCACATGCATAATTGTTATGGCGTCGATATTTTGTCGATATATCGACACCTTATCGCCGTGATGGTATTTTGCAATTTGCCACAGGACGCCACACCATCTGTGGTGACCAACAGTGAAGGGCAGCGGTGGTGGGCAGATCTAGGCAGTGGCGGCTAGATCTGGTCACATAGCGGCATAGAATAGAGAGGGAAGGGAAGGCAGAAGCCAAATCTAGCACGAAGTGGTGTGGAATGGCCATGCACAGTCGGGTGTGGTTAGGCGCACGAGCAGTGCACGATGAGGCCGGGAAAGGCGCGCGGCAAGGCTGGGTGCGCCGGTGCAGAAGATGGGAGAGAGGAGTGAGAGGAGAGGAGGGGAAGCAGGGTCTGGCGGCTAGAGACTGGAGACGGTGAGGGAGCTGAGAGATATGGGGGAGTGGGGGAAAGGTTAGGGTTTAGAAATGGGCTGAAATTTAAATGGACTTTCGTCAAATTTATATAAATAGATTATTTATTGAATTTTAAATATTTTATAGGACATAATTTAAAATATGTTTTTATAATTTTAATTATATATTTCTTATCTGATAATGTATCTGTTGGCGTGTTTTTTGGTCACACACTGAAAAACGCGTGGCTTGGGAGATTTACTTAACTTCAGTGCAGGCCCTACGTCTTAGAAAACGGTTCAAGACGTGCCAGTCAGTTTGACCCTACAACTGATAAGAGATCGGAAAATATGGACGTTAGTAGCATTGCCGATCGTCTGACTAGCCGATGACTATGACGTAAAAGATAAAGTTGCAAAGCATCGTGCGATAGGCCGGACGACCGATAACCCAGATTAGCCCAATCGAGCAAGCGCGCCATCGGCCGATGGAGAAAAACATGATGTGCATATAGGCCGATGAGCACCCTTTGACGGTGAACATGATACGGAGATGAATTGAAGATAACTTATTAGCTTTTACTCTGATAGAAATAAATAAAGTATGTCAGATAACAGATGCATATCATGAAAATCATCATAATAACTAGATTGGACCTAACCAAAACAATATCTAGTCATGATGATCTAAACAATATATCAACGAATCGAGCAAACTTTATTTAGATGAACAATATACGACATGAAAAAGATAACAACAACAAGAGATGTCGGACTTAACCGATGAAGCCTCAAGCTATCAAACTCAAATCACTTCAATCTAAGATATCAAACCTAACTGATGCAGCCTTAGACCTAGCCAAATACACTGAGAACAACTGGCGACAGTGCTGTTTCACCATTTTCCTCAAGAGATCAGACCGAACTGATGCAACCGTGAGGATACTAACCTAGTTTGAACGGAAGTTGGAGGTGGCGGGACTCACCTTTTTGCCAGAGATCAAACTAATGCAGCCTAGCTTCGAGAGCCCAAGTCCCGCCGGATAACCTTGGGGCACAAGGGTGGCGATGCGCCGATTGATTGATTGAACGAGAGTTAAACTAATCCTAACCTAGGGGATATATATTTATAGTCCATAGACTTGTCGTCCAAGTAACCTATCCAGCCGATTTCGGATGAATCTGTAACGAACTCCTGCTCTAATCTCCATCGGCTCCCCTTTCGATCATGCAGCTGTTGCGGACGGACTTCTTTGACTTTCTTTGACCGGATCTTCCTTGACCTTCTGTTGACTGCACATCTCTCTTGGTGGGCCTTGGGCTTTACTAATTCTTGGCATCAACACATGCCTCCCTAGTTTTGAGGCGTTAAGAGGCACCCGACACTTCGAAACTATCAGTCATAATTACCTTACGCCGCCAAGTCTTTTCACACGGTCGTCTCACATTCATTATCACCAGCCGAAAACTCTTTGCTTTCACTTCTTGCGATTGGTCCGATGGGGTAGCCGAAGAATCACCTTGGTCAATAAATACTTGTTTTTCGTATTCTTCCTTCCACGCTTCCTGCTCACCAGCACTCCGGCTTTTAACCCATCATCATTAGCTTCTAGTACTTCCTGATCTTCACCATCTTTCCACCTTCGTCTTCATCACATCACACTGAGGGGACAATAGAATGGCTGACTTGAATAGGATCCCACTGGTATGTCTTTGCTTTTCATACATTTGGCCCTCCTTTCTTTTCTCTGTGGTTTTCATCCCTTTTCTGAGCCATTTTTCCCAACATGTAGGCTCTCCGGAACCAGGTCTTCATACCGATCATCACTCACCCGTACAACTTCTTCTTGAGCCCCCTAGGTGACTCCGACCCGATCGACTTCGTGAATGCCGAGACCTGCCGAATCCCCTTCAAGTGTTCCCCCATGCGTCCTTCCGATTGGGACCTTGGCTTCGTGCCTTTTCCTTCCTCCATTCCTAGCTAGCGTGACTGGTACCTTAAGGTATTGACCACTTACCGCACCTTCTAGGACGAGATCGATATCGGTCACTGTATCGGTCTCTCCCTTGTCGCGCTATTCCAGAATGAACCGATGTTGGTCGCATCGTGTTACTTTTGGTCTGACGCCCTCAACTCTTTCCTTTTCAGCCATGGACCGATGAACCCCTCCTTACTCGACGTCTACTTTTTGACCTGCCTTGACATTAACTCATCGGTCCTCCCCTTCTCTCTTCGTTTCCAGCCGTCACACAACTTGGGTGCCGACTCAACCGATAGCTAGAGTCGATACATCAAGCGACACAACAAGAAAATCGGCTCGGTCGGCACCCGCGAACACATTGCCTTCCTCACCCTCTAGCTAGAGGAATTTATTGTCTACGTGTCGGCCTTGACCTCGACTCTACAGTTCCAATACCTGACCGAACGAAAAATTAATACTCTGCAGTTCCAATACCTGTAACGAACTCCTGCTCTAATCTCCATCGGCTCCCCTTTCGATCATGCAGCTGTCGCGGACGGTCTTCTTTGACTTTCTTTGACCGGATCTTCCTTGACCTTCTGTTGACTGCACATCTCTCTTGGTGGGCCTTGGGCTTTACCAATTCTTGGCATCAACACATGCCCCCTAGTTTTGAGGCGTTAAGAGGCACCCGACGCTTCGAAACTATCGGTCATAATTACCTTACGCCGCCAAGTCTTTTCACACGGTCGTCTCACATTCATTATCACCAGCCGAAAACTCTTTGCTTTCGCTTCTTGCGATTGGTCCGATGGGGTAGCCGAAGAATCACCTTGGTCAATAAATACTTGTTTTTCGTATTCTTCCTTCCACGCTTTCTGCTCACCAGCACTCCGGCTTTTAACCCATCCTCATTAGCTTCTAGTACTTCCTGATCTTCACCATCTTTCCACCTTCGTCTTCATCACATCACACTGAGGGGACAATAGAATGGCTGACTTGAATAGGATCCCACTGGTATGTCTTTGCTTTTCATACATTTGGCCCTCCTTTCTTTTCTCTGTGGTTTTCATCCCTTTTCTGAGCCATTTTTCCCAACATGTAGGCTCTCCGGAACCAGGTCTTCATACCGATCATCACTCACCCACAAACACATTGCCTTCCTCACCCTCTAGCTAGAGGAATTTATTTTCGCTAATTAATTCATGGGTGATTATCTTTAACAACTGATCTACTAAAAAATAGGAGATTAAATCTCACCAGCGTCATCTCATTCCTTATGTTTCTGCCGCCGAACGCCTTGCTTCTGGAATTCCCGCCGGTGCTCCTGGAGTTCTCGCCGGACTTCACAAATTTCCGTGGGCCCGCCTGCAGCGCGCAGCTTTTGCTTTCTCCTGCACGCCAATGCAAGTGAACAACCTCCCTTTTTTTTAATAAAAAACTACATGGCTTGCTTGGCTGCCGGGATGTGGCTGCAAATGCAGCCGTGCTGCGCAGCATTGTAACGCCGCAGCTGGGCAGGCAGCCAGGCGCGCGTCAGAGGCGCAAAAAATCTGCAGGCGGCCAGGCGCGGTCACAGGCGCGGTGGAAAGAAAATTTCTTGCTGCCGATTGAAAAAACCGATCTTAGTTTCGCCAGAAGAACAGAGAAGATGACCAAATAAAACGTGGACTACAGATTGATCTGAAACAAAAAACAGTCACTTATCCCCAAGGGGATAGGGGCCTATTTATAGGCAAATCCTAATACATGAAAAGACTAATTTACACTCGGGTAAAATTAAACTGACTCTAAAATAAATTCCGAAAGTTACTAAAATATTCTTAGAAAAATCACCTGACTTAAATAAAAATATTCTAAACTTAAAAACTAAATATTAATATCCTAAAAACGAATTAAACATAGATTGTCAGTTTTACGCCGAAACTGACAAAGCGTCCACCGTCTTCACACCGGGTACCCGGATTGGGCCGACCCGACCCCGCAGCTTCCTCAGCCCGGCAATCGCTCGCCGCCCGTGTACCTGAGTCAAACCCAGTCAACAGACCAGTGGATCATCTGCCGCTCCTAGCCATGTACCTGGATTGGGCCAGCCCGACTCCGCGGCTCCTCTGCCCGGCCGCCGCTCACTGCCCGTGTACCTGAGTCACATGCGCCTCAGACTCGGCAGGTCTTCATCTCTCCCTTCCTTTGACTTCCATTGACAATCACTCATCACATCTGGAATATCAAAACCATATTCTTCAACATGATTTCTCAGCCGGACGGCTCCCGAGGCCAAGGATGGGCTCCGCAGCGGCCCCTGCCCTTGCTCCAAGCTCGGTGCGAAGCCCTCTAGAGCCGAAGGCCTTCGACGGGCTGGGCTCCGCAGTGGGCCCTGCCCTTGCTCCCTGGTCAAGCTCGGTGCGAAGCCCTCCAATGCCAGAGGCCTCCGACGGGCTAGGCTCCGTAGTGGGCCCTGCTCTCGCTCCCTAGTCGAAGCTCGGTGCGGAGTCCTCTAGAAATCAGGGTCTGCCGATGGCTGGCCCCAAGCGGGGCCACGACGGAGGCCCGGAGCAAAGCCTCTAGGTCTCAGTGGTCCGTAGGCACCAACCACTAAAGTGGAGACACGATAGCCGTGACGTCGGGAAGTTCCTGTAGAGTGTGACAAGTTCTGTCAGTTGTATCCTTCCTTCAAGCTCGAGGACGAGCTTATTCTCCAGGGAGGGAGAGATGTGAGGACCGGTTTGGTCTACTCACGCCGCACGCGCAGGCCAATTAGGACCGGCGCGGAGGCAGGGGAGGGCCGACCAACCTCATCTTCGGGATGTTAGTAGGATAAGCTAGTTAGTTAGCTAGATAAGAGGAGTTAGTTGAGTTAGATGAGATATTCAAGCGTGATTAGTTAGCCTCTGTGGAGTATATAAACAGAGGGTAGATTAGACTTAGGGAGTTGAGTTTTGAGTAGGCAGTAGCCACCTTGTTTTGGCAGGTAGTCCTGGGCTTCGGGTAGCCGCCGCGCCACCACGGCGCTGCCGCATCGCCGAGGTCAGGGACCTCGCCCGGTTCCTTCTTTTCATTACAATCTTTGTTTGGGAGTGCATCCAATTTTGTCGTCCCTTGCGTCCGGTGACAGATGGAGATATGGCTTGGTTGCCACTGTGGCTTACTGCTGTTGCGCCTGCTCCTATTGAGGCCACCCCGACATCTCCTCCCCCCGGAGTGATCGGGCTATTCTTCTCCAGACGAAGCACAGCTACCCCGAGACCGTGCTGCTATTGCTTGACGTCGCGGAGGTCTCCAGCAATGCTGCGTACCAGTTCTTCTAGTCGGTCCAGCCGTCTGCTGAGTTCATCACCTAAAGAAGTCGCTTCCCTCCCCGCACCCGAAATAGTAGAAGGTATGGTGGACAAATCTAGCTCTGATACCAGTTTGTCATGGGATTGGGAAACAAATGAGGGCATCAAGAGAATACGAGAACATAGCTGATATTTGTGATTAATTGGTGGACAAACACCTGGAACTCGCCGGCACCTGGGCGCCGTCTTGGCCCCTTGCCGAAGAGCCATGAGTTACATAATTGAGTATAAACTCTTCCACACCCTCTTCTCTCCTGGATACATTGTTTATATAGACACAATACTCCAGCTAAACCCTCTAACAACTTTCTAACAGACTTTAGCTGTTTAACAGCTCACACCACTCTAGAAGCTTCTAGAATAGCCATTGCTAGACTGGGCTCTGGTTTGTCCTTCTTGTGACGCTGGTAATGAATACCGGTCATTACAACACCATCAAACATTTGCAGGAGATTATGATGCAGTGATCATCTGCCTTGGGGCCAAAGTTAGTTCACTTCCAGAACTCACAAATAAACTGCCTCTTAGAACCTGCAGAGGAGTTATTGCTGAATTCCAGCTACCATCAGATGCCGTGTAAGTGAAATTCTGTGTGTTGAACAATTGAGCTTAAGTCCTTACAGCACCCATCTGGGATTATCTGATTGATGTATTTCATTCCTGCAGACCAACATATGGCAGTCATAGTCCATCGATCTTATCTGATGCATGGTTGGCATTCCAAGGTCCTCGTACTGTTTCCATTGGGTCGACTTGGCAATGGAAGTCGGAGAACTATTCTTCAGCCGTATCTGATGATGAAGCTCTTACGGCAATGGAAGAGTTGCTCCCAAAAGCTTGTGCTGTTTATCCAGGAATAATTAACTGGATATTTGTACAGGCGAGGGCTGGGATAAGAGCAATGCCTCCACTAACAGCTAATGGATCGTTGCCATTATTGGGTCGCTTAGATAATGTGGTAGGCGAAAGGAGCAAATGTAGTTTTTGGCTGGTTGGTGGACTTGGTGCCAGGGGTCTTCTATTTCATGGTTTGGCTGGAAAGCTTACTGCCAAGGCTGTGATTTCCTGTGATGAAAGCATAATACCTTCTGAATTCACTTGCTGGAAAGTGAGGTGAACAGTTACTATTATTATGCAGCTCAAAGATGCCATGATTAATCTGATATTTTTTGGTCCTAGAGCATTAGAACTTGTGAGTGTAGGGAATGGACTTGGTGGATTGTGGTTCCTGTTTGGTGCAATTCCTCGATAGCGCTACTGCCTTCTGCATACGAAGTCATTCTGGATTTCTAGTCAATTCCCACAGCATGAACTAGAAATTGGCAGCACAGGTTTCTCTGGAGTACAGACTATAGATGCCTGATTTAGGTACTCCAAATGAGCATCTCAAAAGCCTGGATGTTTTCAGAGGGCAACTCACAAGTTACAGGTCGGTTGAGCACCTTCTCTCTCATTCCAGTTAACATTATTCAGGCCTACTAAGCTTCTCGTAAGAATTAAGATCTTAGTAGGATATTTGAATATCATTTAAGTGTTTGCCTTTTTCTTTTATGTTCCTCTTCCTATTATCGTTTTGTACTCCTTACTATGTATTCAAATCATTTATGCTGTAAACTTTAGGGATAATAGACTGTAGTTTCATGTTGGAAACAAGCAAGAAACTGTTGCCAAATGGCAATATTTTTCATGAAACAATCTTTGTTTGCAATTTATACAGAATACTGATCATTTCTGTACACTAGTATATTTGACTTATACGTATAGTTACAAGGTATACCGAACGGATGATACGGACGCCTACAGTGGCAAGCTCTCCGGCACCGGCGGCGAGCCGTCCGATTAGATGGTGTAGCTCGAATCGTCTGGATGTCGAGAGCCTTCAGCTTCACCACAGACTCCACGTGCCTGAGTGTGTACAGCTCCCTAAGTCTGCAATGCGTGCAACAACCATTGCAGCCATCATCTCCGTCGCCAGCCGGTAGCAACACGATGAGCAAGAAGGGTTAGTACTCCCCGGCGGGAGGCCAGAGGCGGTGGAAGGGTAATTAAAGGTTTTGAGGGTTACATACCTTGCGACCTCGGTGTGCTTGGCAGTTTCCTCGGCGAGCTCGGAGCCTCGGAGAGCTCCTTTGCTACAGTAAAACAACGCTTTTTGAGTGCCAGAAACACTAAGCGAACTCTTAAAAACATTTAGCAAAGAGTTTGCTGAGTATTATACTCAGCAATCGACAAAAATCATCTCGGTAAACAAGGGTTCATTAAGTGTTTTTGTTGAGTACTCAGTGAAAAAGTGACTTCACGGTGTGTGCACAGATATGATGGTGACTTTACTGAGTATTAAAATGTGGCACTCAGCAAAATTTTAAACAGAAAATAAAAAAAAGCGGTAATATTTTTTTAAACACCTAATGGACGTGGCACGACATGGTGAGGTGTGGCGCGGCGAGGCGTGACAGCCGTGAAGCACGGTGAGGTGGTGAGGATGGGTTTGACGGAGGAGGGAGTGGCGGCGGAGAGAGGGTGGCCGGGCTAGATGGAGCGATGATAGGGCAGTGGGACTAGCGGGGTGGGGAGGCAATAGGACGGGTATAGTGTGGCGAGATGTGGCTGGGTGCGGTGAGGACGCGCAGATCGGTGAGCCAAGGCAAGACTTTAATATTGAGAGGTGGCGTGGGGAGGGAGGAGAGGATGAGAGGCAGGTGAAAATTTAAAGGCCATACTGAAAATTTTGGCATGAATTGCGAATTTTTTTGTATTTTTGGCACCGGCTGTGAAAAAAGTTTACTGAGTGCCAAATTTGAGGCAATTAGCAAACACGATTTGTTTCCATTTTTGCACTCAACGAAACTTTTTTTCATTTTTTCTTTGCAAAATTTGTGAAACAATAGTGAATAATGACTAAAAATAGACTCAAAAAAATATGAATATGATTTTTTATGACAATTTAGTTCAATATTTCATGCACTTGCAGTTCAAATTTGATATGTTCAATTTAAATCCTAGAAATTCAATAAATAAATAATGTCTATCTTACCTAGAAAAATGCCATTTTTTCAAGCTACAAGATATGTTGTATTTTGATTGTAGAAAAATTTTCAAATTCAAACAAAGATTTAATTGTCATTTTGCTTTCAAATATGGCTAATTCCTTCTTTAAATCCAATTTTGTCCTCGCAAAATCTTCTATTTTTAAACATCGTAAATGATAATTTTCTCCAAACATTTTGTTGACGCCAAGATTTAGTAAAGATTAGAGCCCACCAAGGATGTCGTACAGTCAACAAAAGTCAAGAGTCTGGTCAAATATGGTCAAGGAAGCCCATCCATGCTGTTACAACATGGCTGAATGTAGAGGAGATAAAATTAAAAAGAAGATAAATTAAGAATCGGTTAGGATAGAGTGCTTCGACGATAAGTCTATAAACTATAAATATGTACCTTAGTTAGATTAGCGCACACATCTCTATCAAACAAATACTCGGCACATCGTCACCCTTGGTTCCCAAGATTTATCCTGTCGGGGTTCAGTACTCGGAGCTGGGCTGCATCGTTTCGATCTCTAGTGAAGAGGTGAGTCCCGCCATCCCCAATGACCATATCGACTAGGTCAGTATCCTCACGACTGCATCAGACTGATCTCTTGAGGTAAACATCGAAACAATACGATCGCCGATTCTCGGTGTATTGTCTAGGTCTAAGGCTTCATCAGATTGATCTCTTAAATTGATGTGATTGAGGTGTGGTAGTTTGAGGCATCATCGGTTAAGTCTAACATCTCTTGCTATTGTATCTTTTTCATGTTGTATACTGTTGGGGGGAAATACTTCATCCTCAACATCATTCAAAATCTCTGAAGATAAAAGGAAGTTAGAAGCCCTGATCTCCGGAGGTCCTAACAACTATCAAGGCTCCGCTACCTTCGGAGCATTCATAGACGGAGGTTTCCACTAAGGCTTCGACATGACAAAGAATCCCGAAGCATCTTCACCCGAAGGGGCACTACCAGCAAGGATGGAAGAATTACTTTCTCACTGTTGGTTTGGTCTTTTACCCTTTTAACCCTACGAAGAATACTAAACAATATCTATTAGGTCGGTTCTAATTAGAGGGTAAAGAGGTCTTTCCTAATGCATCTTGTCTATTAATACCCCACTTTGTTATGTAAGGGGTATCGAATATTTAGGTATTCAATATACACTTCGAATTGTCTTGAGCTATTATCCAATTCAAAGGCTTGGAACAGTCTGCATTAACAAACACTTCATTTTTCAATCCTTCGAGTTTACTAAAACCTATTAGCGTAATCTTTTGCTCCAACAGTTGGCGCCGTACGTGGGAAACTTAGTGCAAAAACTTCGTTCTCTACCAATTCTTTCCTGAAGCCATGCCTCCTAAGCGGAGCCTAGCCACCAGTCCCCTCCGAAGGTCCTCTCAGACCTCCGAATTAGGATCTTCAAACTCCCCCGAGGCCGCGGGACCCTCCGCGGTCCCCCACCTCAAACTCCCGAAGTGACCACTAATCCTCAAGCATATTGAGAAACCAAGGGTGGTTTCGGTTTGGATGATGAGTGATTGACTGTAGGACCGAAAGTAGCGACCAGAGGGGGGTGAATGGGCGCCTTTTCAAAAAATTCTTTCGAATCAATGGCCTGATCCCAATACCCAACGCACCTCAGAAAAGACTACGCAGCAGAAAATAAACAAAAGGCCTAAGTCTAAAGGTTTCTAACCTAGAAGCAACTGATGATAACTGAGAATTATTAAAGTAGTGCAACTACGCAGATGAACAAGGTATAACAGGCCTAAACTTCTCAATGAAATGATCTAAGTATGTGTAAGATGAAAAGAGAAGTTACTGTCCAAATTTGTCTCCTGTTCGGAACTTGGCGAAGCCCCCTTCGCACGTCGAGGTCTGCTTCGGAGGTTGGCGACGGAGCCTGCTTCGGAGATCAGTTGCGAAGCATGTCAAAGAGGCCGAAGGTATTTGGTTCTAGCCTAGTTCGAAGGAGCAGGGAGCGAAGAATGCTTCGGATCAAAGTTACAAAGTCGGAGCTTGCTTCGAAGTGTGTGCTCTGAAGACAAGACTTCGAACTCAACTCTGAACCGAATGCTTCGAAACAAACCTTCGAACCGAAAGCTTCGAACACAACACACAAACGGACTACCTTCGAACAAAGAAGCGAAGCTTGTCACACAACAAAAAAACCAAATTCGAAGCCTAAGCTCTACCTTCGAAAGGAGTGAGCTTCGAACTGAAAGGCGAAGGCTGATATGCGTCAGAGAGAATAAAACGAGGTCTATCAGAGGAACAAGCTCCGGAGACAACTTCGAAACCCATCGAAGTGAGAACTTTGAAGGGCTCAAGTCGGAGCACCTTCGTACAGACGTTCGACGTAGAGATGCTGACAGTTTTTAAAGATACTTCGAAGCCAGACACACAAATAACAAAAAATGCAGTCTGAAGTTCGAACGAAGCCTCTGAGGGTAAACGTTCGAAGCCTGCCTCACGGAGTTGAGGAGCTTCGAAACTGAGATGATGGCTTCGCCAGAAAACAGTCAAAAAGGCATTTAATTCTGTCTGCTTCGATCAAAAAGCTGTGCGGTAGAAAGTAAAAAGGCTAGCAGCAAATACTGTAGCTACAATAGCAGTACTACTTGCAACAGCAAGAACTAGTACTACTTCTCACGAAGAACACACGCAACAGAGACACAACCTCAGGAATAAAATCAACCAGCACAACGAAACGAAGCTTCTTGTAGCAGAGGATTCAATGCACACACCTCAACAACCAGCAAAGAAATCAATCTCATAGGAGCAAAGTAAATCCAAGGCAAAAAGGATGAACCAGTGCCTGGCGGCGCACACAGGAGAGAGAATGTGAGAGGCAAAATGACCCAATAGATTGAAAAGTGAATTCTGGAAAGGGTAGTCCAAACCCTAGGGATTGGGGTCCTATTTATAGGCTCCCAACACTAGGAATATTCTACCAGCCCCTTAGGGTTTTTACAGACTCAAGAATAAAGGAAAAAGACTCTACTGCCCTTAGGAATTTTTACAGACATGACTGACTGACTGTGGGCCTAGAGTTACAGATGACTTATCCGGAAGCTCAGCTTTCGTAGCGACTACGGCTTCTCTTCTGGACAGTCGGATACAGAATCAACGGTTGTCAGTTTTGCGCCGAAACTGACAAAGCCTCCACCGGCTTTGCACCAGGTACCCGGATTGGGCCGGCCTGACTCCGCAGCTCTCTTAGCCCGGCAATCACTCACCGCCCGTGTACCTGAGTCAGTCCTGGTCAACAGCCCAGTGGGTCTTCTACTGCTTCTGGCCCATGCACCCGGATTGGGCCAGCCCGACTTCGCAGCCTCCTCTGCCCGACAGTCGCTCGCTGCCCGTGTACCTGAGTCACACGCGGCCCATGAAACAGCAGATCTCCTCTTCTTCTGTCCTATTTGACTATCGTTGACAATGACTCATCACTTCTGGAGCCATGAGGCCCACGCTATTCAGCATGGCTCCTCAATCTCCCCCTTGATGAGTGCATTGTCAACACTCCTCTTTTCTCAGCTCTTCAGCACCTGCGAACAAATGTGGAAACACGAAAACAAAACACAAGAAAACAAAGAAGAAGAAAAATAAGGTAAAAGTTTAACCCTAATGACCAAAAGCCGAACAAAAGCAAGAAGCGGTCATTATGGTTAACCAAAACGGAAAAACTCAAAATGAGTGCGATTTCATAATAACAAGGATATCAACAGAGTAAGAACTCCCCCTTAAACTCTGATCCCAAATTTTCTCCCCCTTGTTGACAAGTGAACTCATCAAGCACTCAAAAGAGACACAGACTCCCCCTGAAATGCAACTCCCCCTCAAAATATGCAGTGAATGCAACTGGAGTGCATAAGGAGTGTAGAAAGCATGCTTCTCAAATATGATTGACTGCAATTACAACATCTAATAGATACAACAAAAAACATACTGTAACGATACATGGCATGATCAGTGCAACAGATGATATCTAAAGAAAATCATTAGCACGCATTTTTCAGTTTTTGCAAACAAGAGGCATCACCACATTTTCCAGTAAAACAAGCAAGGTAAAGCATGAGATGCAAAAGCTAACTGATATCTACCAAGATAAGCATTGTCCAAAACAAAGTGCTTCAGCAAACTTGTTATTATTTCAATTTTCAAGCTTTTTCTTTTCCCTTTTTCATTTTTGCCAGGGCTTATTTGCATGTCAAACCTTATGCTGACCGACCAAGTCAAGCCTAGGCCAGAACTGGACCATCAGAAGCTTAAGACATTGGTCTTGGCATACACTACAGTGTCCTAGTTCATACCAAAGTGCTATGGTACGCAGTCCAGAACAATGTAATGCGACAAGACAAACCCACCTGGATCTTTTCAATTTTAAGCATAAAAAGGCATGGAATTTTCATTCATTTCTGACTGTTATAGCTCATTTTCCATGTTGAAGCAAAAAGATGTCCAAGTTGCATATCTGCATCTATGTGATGAACTAGCTACAAGGCATGTAACAGATAACAAAAGCACTCAGCCTACACATGCTAGTTACCGGAAGCAATGGTGATCTTTTTTCAAGTTTTAAAGCATAAAAGCCATGCATATGATAGATATCAGACATATCAAGTGAACTGAACCAAAGCATGATCATTGACAAGTAATCAAAAGCATGTATCAGCTAGAATAAGTAAAGCAGTTCAATCATATAACAGAAGCATCTCTAAAGTGTGATATGTGAAAATGCAAGGTATGAACACACACAAAAGACTCAAGAAAAGAGTAAAGAAGAAGGAAAACTGACTCAAAATATCCTAAAAAGGATACACAACACCCAAATCCCCTCGTAAACGCTCAAAAGTAGACTGATCTAGGGGTTTGGTGAAAATGTCTGCCAACTGATGATGGGTATCAACATGAACAAGGTCAATGATACCTTTCTCATATTGATCCCGCAAGAAGTGAAAGCGCACATCAATGTGTTTGGTTTTTGAATGGAGACATGTGTTTTTCCCTACACTAATTGCACTAGTGCTGTCGCAAAACAAAGGAACTCTGGTAGGAAAGAACAACCCAAAATCTCTCAAAGTGGAAATCATCCAAACCAACTGTGAGCAGCAGCTAGCAGCAGCTACATACTCAGCCTCTGTGGTCGAAAGAGCAACTCCAGATTGCTTTCGAGAAGACCAAGAGACAAGAGAAGAACCAAGAAACTGGCAAGTACCGGAAGTCGACTTGCGATCCAACCGGCACCCACCAAAGTCGGCATCCGAAAAGCCAGATAAATCTAGAGATGATGACGCTGAATAGTAAAGACCGAGATCGGGCACATAAGTGAGATACCTGAAAATGCGCTTGACAGCCTGCCGGTGAGACGCGCGTGGTGAAGACTGAAAACGCGCGCAAAGTCCCACAGCGAACTGTATGTCTGGTCTTGTTGCCGTTAAGTACAACAGCGAACCAATCATCTCTCGAAACTCTCTCTCATTGACCTTGACACCGCTCTCATCCTTGTCTAGACCCCCAGAAGTGCCCAACGGGGTCATCTGCGGCTTCAATTCACCACCAAAGTCAAATTTCTTAAGCATATCACGAGTGTACTTACCTTGGTGGATGAAGGTGCCATCCTTGGTCTGCTTGATCTGGAGCCCTAAGAAGTACTTGAGCTCACCCATGAGGCTCATCTCAAACTCACTGTGCATCTTCTCAGAAAACTTGGACACAAGATAATCATTTGTACCACCAAAGATAATATCGTCCACATAAATCTGAGCGACTAAGAAATCTGAAGCAACTCTGAGCAAAAAGAGAGTTTTGTCCACAGAACCCATCACAAAGCCCTTCCCCAACAAAAATTGCTTTAACCGGTCATACCAAGCCCTGGGGGCTTGCTTCAACCCGTATAAAGCTTTGTGCAACTTAAGAACATGTCGAGGAAACTTAGGGTTCTCAAAGCCGGGGGGTTGCCTAACATAAACCTCCTCTTCTATGTACCCATTCAGAAAAGCACTCTTAACATCCATTTGAAAAAGCTTAAAACCCTTTGAAACGGCAAAAGCTAGAAGAATACGAATGGACTCAAGATGGGCCACAGGAGCGAAGGTTTCTTCAAAGTCAATACCTTCCTTCTGGCAATAACCCTGGGCAACTAGTCGAGCCTTGTTGCGCACCACAACCCCATCTTCACCTTGTTTGTTCTTGAATACCCACTTGGTGCCTATGGGGTTGCATCCTGGTGGCAACTCAACTAGTGTCCAAACCCGATTGCGGACAAAATTCTCAAGCTCTTCTTGCATAGCATTAATCCAATTAGAATCAGAAAGAGCATGAGAAACGTCTCTGGGCTCAAAAGATGCAACAAACGCAGATTCAGCAAACACAGCAAGAGAGGCAGAAGAACGCAAGGTTCTCTCGGTCAAATCACCTATGATGAGCTCTGAGGGATGGTCACGTTGAACTGCTCGGGTTCCCTGGTGATCCGAAGTCACCTCACCAGAGTCAGCAGCTGGCACCTCTGGACTTGACTGAGGGGGCTCGATCGAAGTGGAAGAAGTGATCAGAGGTCCGCCCTCATCCTCAGTCGAAGTCTCAGAAGGTGTGGGCTCTGCGGGGGATACAGACGGCCCACCCTCATCAGCAGCTGGAGTATCCTCATCTTCCTCGAAGATGGACTCTCCGAGCTCATCATCACCAGAAAGCTCAAAAGAAGGAGTCAAAGAAGGCAAAGACTCATCAAATGAAACCTCACAAGTCTCGACAAGCAGCTGGGATTCGAGGTTCCAAACGCGGAAGCCTCGAGAATGCAATGCATAACCAAGAAAAACACCATCCCAGCAACGAGACTCAAACTTGTCCAAATGCCCTCCCTTCTTGAGCACAAAGCACTTGCAGCCAAACGCTCGCAAGTGGCTCACCTTGGGCTGTCTGCCAAACCGTAACTCGTATGAGGTCTTACCTAGGTAAGCTCTAAGAAAAATGCGGTTGGCCAGATAGCAAGCCGTGTTCATGGCTTCAGCCCAAAAACGCCTAGGAGTCTTGTGCTCATCGAGCATCGTCCTGGCCATCTCGACTAGCGTGCGGTTCTTTCGTTCCACAACGCCGTTCTGTGGGGGAGTGTAAGGAGAAGAAAACTGATGGTCCAGACCCTGATCACTACAGAAGCTGACGAACTGAGAGTTCTTGAACTCAGAGCCGTTGTCGGAGCGAATTGCTCGCATCCGACCATTGTTCTCATTCTTCAACTTCAAAATCAGGTCATGAACAAACTGAAACGTTTCATCCTTAGACTCCAAAAAGAAAACCCACGAGAATCGAGAAAAGTCGTCAACAATCACAAGTGCATACCACTTCCCACCGACTGAACGTACCCGAGCTGGACCAACAGTGTCCAAGTGTAAAAGCTCGCCCGGATACGAAGTCATCACCTGAGACACAGGTGAGTGAGAAGCGGCAACCATTTTCCCATGACGACAGGGATGACAAACTAGATCCTTCTCCATCTTAAGCTTTGGCAATCCTCGGATGAGGTCCATATAGCTTAACCTGACTAGCAGATCAAAACTCAAGTGACCTAACCTCCTATGCCACTTCCAGAGCTCAGAAGAAGATCCAGCAATCAAACAGCGAGAAGGGCCAAAAGAACTAGAGAAGTCAATTCGAAAAACTTTACCGAAGGGTAAAATCTGACAAACCAAAGACCCTCTAGAATCAACCACAGAAGAATTGCCCTTCTTAAAACGCACTTCCAAACCATCCTCAAGAAGTTGCGAAACAGAAATCAAATTGAAGTTCAAATTATTAACCAAAGCAACATTCTTCAAAGAGAAATGATCTGAAATGCTAATTGAGCCTATGCCACTTACTTTCCCTTGACCGCTGTTCCCGAATGTGATGTACTCTTTGAGCTCGGGGGAGTGAGACTGGAGAACCATCTGCGATGTCCCGTCATGTGGCGAGAGCATCCTGAATCCATGATCCACACTTTCTCCAGTCCCCGGTCCTGCACAATCAGTGTCTGTAAGTGGGAGCAAATGGTCCGGCACCAGGTTTAGCAAAAGAGCTAAACCAGTGTCGAGCCATCTGCTCAAAGGATGGAAAGCGAAAACCATCAAAAGAGTTTGGACCACAACGCGGCTCAAAGCGCGGTCCTCGGTTTTGTCTAACCCTGCGGCCACGAGGTCCAGAACCATAGCCAACACGGTCTGGAACTCTGCCGGAACGGACACCACCAACTAGGAGTACGGGCAAGAAAGCCGTCTCCTCTACCACCACCTACACGACGCGGCCTGGCCTCCAGCCTCTCCTCGCGCCGAGCAACACGCAGTCTACCACCCTGCTGGTAGAACTGCTCCTGATCACTACGAGCCCTCTCTGCTCTCTCAACCCGCTTCCTTCTGAAGCAAAACTCCGCAAGATGCCCGTCTCTCTGACAGTACTCACAATGATAGGTAGGCTTCTTGGGATGTGGTTGAGGCTTGGGGTTCTTGGGCTTGGTGGTGATTGGGGTTGTCTTCTTGGGCTGAGAGGGTCAAGGAAGAGAGTCAAGAGAAGTGTGGAGATTTTTGGGCTTTGGAACCCAGATAGGTTTCTTGGGTGGAGCTTTAGGTGGTTCCATGGATTACTCCATCCTTGGGCTGACAAGCCTGGGAAGACTCAGTGGAGTGAGTCTTGGGATACCTCTGCTCTGGAGT